>JBBPBX010003787.1:16868-42483 GCA_038048925.1 Garcialebias charrua | reverse complement strand
AAAGGGTGGCAACATTTTGTCTAATCTACAATGTGTAAAAGCCCTCTTGCACATTATAACCACTTGTGGCTGAACTGGTAGAGGCATCAGTAAAAGGTTGCTCACCTTGTAATGGAAGGCTTCTGGACACTGTTTGCACTGGTACATCCTGGTCTTGCAGTGGTAGATCATGTGTTTTTCCAAGTCCTTACTGTCTGAGGCTTTGTGCTCACAGATGGGACACTGATACGGCACTCTCTGCTTGTGCACTCGCAGGTGCTGTTTAATGTAACCTTTATTGCTGCTGCTGTATTGACACAGACGGCATTGATAAGGTCTTTCACTGCCAGGGATGTAATCCACCAAACTCCCATCAGTTGAGCTAACCAACCCATCCATCTCTGAAATGGTACACATGTAAGTCTCTGCTCCGGTCCCAGTAATCGCTTCATCTACAGTGCCATTCTGGATCTGTGCATTATCTTGAAGCTCCTTCAAGATGTCTTCATCTGAAGCATTTTGATCCGAGCGCTCTCTGAGTCTTTCAATAACAGTGAGCAGAGAAAGGCTTATGCCAGCTTTAGTGGTGGGGCTTTCGTCATCTCCTTCCCCAATACCCAGGGCTTTCAAATCCCCGTCTCTACCACTACTGCAAAGCTCCAAGTCCAGTAGAGCTGTTGTTGTCTCCATGTCTGAAGTATTTTGTCCACTTTTAGTCACCTCAAGAAGTCTCTGGCTCATGTGTGGGCTTTGCACCTGAGGTGAGATGGTCTTAAGATTTACTTTAGTGCTGGAGACATGCAACTCAGGCATCCTCATAGGCATAGCCACAAGTGCCTCTGCAGCCAAAGAGTGCAGACGGAGTGATTCAGAATGTGTCCGCTTGCGACCAGCTGGAGGTATGTTTTCATCTCTTGGAGGATCACTATCTTTACTGACAGAGGATGCATCTTCGTCTTCTAATGGTTGACTGTTTGTAGATTTACCTGGACTACAGCCAAGGACTGCCGCCTCTTCCACACTTTCTAAGGGGTCCAGCTCTTCCTCCTTTACATCCAATAAAGTCTTGTCCCTGTCCTCATCTGAGCCTAGAAGAAGTGGTTTGGTCACCATAACTGAATCCTCAGCTGAAGGAAGACGCTCCACAATCACATTGATATGGCCGGCACTATTTCGACTGCTGTTAATAATCTTCTGAGCCGAAGACAGCAGGCTGTCGGTAACAGAGGAACTCTCATGACAACCACTGATGTCCACATCAACGTCTGCCTCAGTTGTAACCTGCACCTCCACCATCGGCTCTTCAGAACTCACATCTTTGACAGAATATCCATTCTCCTCCTCCTCCTCTACAATTTTTTGATTTTCCTCAGGATCAGAAACTGAATGGCTAAATGCATCTTGTTTGTTTTCAACAGTCACAGGCACGTAGAATTGGAGTTTGAATGCAGATGGACGTTTTTGTTGGCTTTTCTCTTGAAGAACCGGAGAAAGAGCTAAATCTTCTCTGAGCATCACACTGTTAGCAGAAGCTTGCACCTCTCTTCTTGTTGAAGCCCCTTCCTCTTCCTCAAAAATAGGATAGGAGCAGTCAACAAGACCAGCATGCTTCCAGGCATGGGTTTTGAGCATTCGCTGCTGGCTGCACACGTAACTGCAGATCAAGCACCGGTACACACCATACTCCTCATAGCTATACCATTTCTTCTTCAGTGGGAGCTCTTTGGAACTATCCACTGAACTTTTTATCTCCTCTGGTCTTACGCCACACAAATCTGTGTAATCATCATCCTTTTTAAAAATAATTCCCTCCTGTATGGTGAGTGGATCTGAATTAACAGAATTCCTATTTGTGTTGCTCTGATCATTAAAGTGCAGCCTGACGTGCGCCTCTAGCTGCGCCTGGTCTCTGGAGGTGAAGTGACACTCAGAGCACATAAGGATAAGATCACTGTGCTGCTCGTTGTGCTGCTTCAGGTGTTCTCTGAGCTGCGGCAGTGTCTGGGAAAGATATGGGCACAGGCTGCACTGATAGCACGTCACTGTCCACTTGTGGTCAGTGCTGGTGAAATTTTCTGTGTTGGATAGCGTTGAGGTGATGTTATTGTTGTTGTTATCATCACCTGACATGGGTGAAGAAAGGGGGCAGTCAGCCTTGCTGCCATCTGCTCTCACCTCCTCATTACAGCCCTTCCTCATTTTCTTGTAATGAGAACCTTCCCAACTCAGACCCTCTTCACCTCCTTTTCCCTTGGCAGAGGAGGTTGAACTGAGTCCTCGTTTCTGTGCCCCCAGTGTGCAGCGCCGCTGGGGCTGCTTCTCAACTATCTTGCTGAGCTTCTCAATGACCTGAATGAGAGAGTCATCAGCTTGCTTCTGCTGGAGGTTTCCTGGGACATCCTGGGCTATACTTTGCTGAGTTTGGGTTTGACAGTGAGATCTCAGTACAGATGAAGAAGCAGATGGAGAGGAGGGCTTTGTGATAAGGACAGCAACACTGCTGTTCTCATCCATGACCTGTCAGACAGAGAAGAAAGGATTAAAGACAGAGTCAGTTACAATATCAGAAAATAAAGTACCAGTTTATGCTGTGCCTGTGATTATAATAAAATAAAAATCATACTGTTCTATGTACCAGTATTTTGATTTACAGGTCTGTATTTGACAGGGTTTAGTGAATGAAAGGTACAGTGCATCCTGAAAGATTCACAGTGCTTCACTTTTTTCACATTTTGTTATATTACAGCCTTATTTCAAATTCTATTCAATTAATTTTGTTCAAAAATTCTATACAAAAAATATCCCATTAGGACAATGTGAGATTTTTTTATTTATTTTTTTATGGCAAATGCATTGAAAATAGAACACTAAGAAATAACATACACTAAAGTTCATGCTCAATAAATCAGATAAAAATCCAACAATGTTCAGTCAGACCATCTGGACAGTTTTTTCTTTTTTGCTGAGATGTTTTGCCCTTAATCCAAAGGACTTCTTCAATCTGAGGAGCCACCAAACGAACTGAGTCCCACAAACAAAACACTCCATGGTGGAAAAAAAAATAGTTTGCTGGTGCTAAGAAATCACATTTACGTTAGTACTGTATTCACAGCCTTTGCCATGAGTCTCAAAATTGAGCTCAGATGCAAAGTTTCCACAGATAATCCTTGAGATGTTTCTACAACTTAAATGGAGTCCATCTGTGGTAAATTCAGTTGATTGGACTTGATTTGGAAAGGCACACACCTATTTTTATAAGGTCCCACATTTGACAGTGCATGTCAGAGCACAAACGCCAAAAATGAAGTCAAAGGAATTGTCTGTAGACCTCAAGACAGGATTGTGTTGAGGCACAAATCTGGGGAAGGATGAAGAAACATTTCTGCTGTTTTCAAGGTCTCATTGATAATAATAATAATAATAATAATAATAATAATAATAATAATAATAATAATAATAATAATAATAATAATAATAATAATAATGAATTCAATTTATAACGCACTTTTCATTAATGAAAATCTCAAAGCTCAGCAGCCACCATCATTCATAAATGGAAGAAGTTTGGAACCACCAGGACTCTTCCTAGAGCTGGCTGGCTGCCTAAACTGAGCAATCAGAGAGAAAGGTCTTAGTCAGGGAGGTGACCAAGAACCCGATGGTCACTCTGTGGAGAGAGAAGAACCTTCCAGAAGGACACCCATCTCTGCAGCAATCCACCGGTCAGGCTTGTATGGTAGAGTGGCCTGATGAAAGCTACTGCTTGAAAAGGCACATGGCAGCACATCTGGAGTTTGACAAAAGGCACCTGAAGGACTCAGACCATGAGAAACAAAATTATCTGGTTTGATGAGACAAAGATTGAACTCATTGGTGTGAAGGTCAGGCCTCGTGTTTGGAGGAAACCAGACCATTACCATCCCTACAGTGAAGCATGGTGGTGGCAGCATCATGCTATGGGGATGTCTTTCAGCAGCAGGAACTGACAGACTACTTGTAGTCAGGATAGAAGGAGAGATGAATGCAACAATCTACAGAGACACCCTGGATGAAAACCTGCTTCACCTCCAACTGAGGCGACAGGTCATTTTTCAGCAGGACAACGACCCAAAGCACACGGCCAAGATCTCAAAAGAGCTGCTTCAGGACCACTCTGTGAATGTCCTGGAGTGGTCCTACCAGAGTCCAGATTTGAATCTGATTGAACATCTCTGGAGATATCTGAAAATGGCTGCACAGATGTCTCCCATCCAACCTGATGGAGCTTGAGAAATACTGCAAAGAAGAATGGGACAACTGAGATGTGTGCTAAGCGTGAAGCATCATATTCAAAAAGACTTCACGCTGCAAAGGCTATGAACTTGCATAAATGTGATTTATTTTCTATTTATAATATATTTGCAAAAAACTATCTCTTTGTTCACCTTGTCATTATGGAGTACCGGTATTGTGTTGTGTTTATAGAATTACAATGAAATAGATTACATTAATACAATTTGAAATAAGGCTGCAACATAAAATGTGGAAAAAGTGAAGCGCTGTTAATTATTTTTGGATGCACTGTGTACCTGAGTGAAAGCAGAAACAAACGAACCACTATAAGTGAGACAGTTTAATCCATTCATGATAAGCTCTGTTCAATGCTGAAACACACACACACACCATGTGCATCTGTTGACAAACTAAACTCAAAGGAAATGGTGTGAAGTCACAACTCTTTTCATCTTCACTTATCCAACACATCCCCAGTTCTCCTTTTCTGA
Organism: Garcialebias charrua; assembly: GCA_038048925.1. Taxonomy (NCBI): domain Eukaryota; kingdom Metazoa; phylum Chordata; class Actinopteri; order Cyprinodontiformes; family Rivulidae; genus Garcialebias; species Garcialebias charrua. The sequence goes on along the minus strand of JBBPBX010003787.1, from coordinate 37,741 downwards.
CCGCACGTCTCCTTCCTCTTTCTTCCACTTCTGCTTCTGTACATCCAGAATTAAACCCAGGACAGTTTTTATTTTAGGGAAGAATACCACAGACTGTCAGTGAAAGTTCAGTGAGGTGTAGCTAAATAAATTGAGGGAATGTGACGTAATATAAAAGCAACACGTGAATATTTTGTTTTTAATTATTATTCAAAGCAGCTAGCTGCCAAACACTCCAAGCTATTTCACTGAAACACGTCGTGCTAAATAAGTTAGCTCGGTTTCTATACAGCACCACGTGGGCTTTGGCCTGCCTCAGAGGAACACCTGTTATGGCAGGATCTAAAAATATTTCACCGGCAGCCGCTGGCGTGAACTTGCACTCAACTCTCCCAGACTCTGACCCAACAGTAAATAAATGGCGGATGCTAGCTAGCTAAAACACTCTGAACACAAGTTGGCCTTTTTTTTTTCTAATTAAAAATGATAAGTTCAACAAAAGGACACACTCTTTAGCTTCACAGCTTGCTTTTCAAACACACGCACACCAGTGTGTCCAGAGTGCTGTTAACAAATGTACAAGGACATGTCGGTTATCTTTACGAGACGAAGGAGCGCGTGGCAGTGTGGAAGCTTAAATACACTCACTGACACAGAAGGGCTCGACGCTCTTTGTCCTCAGCACATAAACTGCTTTGTTTTATTCCTTCGCCATAAAAAGTGGCCTCCCTCCTTTACACATTGCAAAATGGCGAGGATGGAATATTGGTCACGTGACTCCAAGTTTGGGTCAGGTGACTAACGCGGGCAAAGATGCTTTCAAGTGATGCTCGTAAAAAAAAAATTGACGTGAGGAATCAACTTGACACGCTTATTTGAATAGGGGGGAAAAAGCTTTGAATTTAAAACGATTTCGTAATATTAATGACAAAATCAATAAGAGTCATAAGCTTTATTAGGCAATTAGATTACATCTGAATAATTCTGACCAAGCAGTAAGAGTGTAAAGTAAGAGCTAAAAAGAAACCCATCATAGAAGAGGAAACTGGAGGTTATGCACCATAACCAATGTTCCCTGAAGGAAGGGAACAAACTAGTGCAACAGATAGTATGGGAATTGCGCCCCCGCGCGGTTCACCTGAAGCATACAATCACACCTTTTAAGGCAAGTGAGCGTCCAGCGTCACCAGGGACATCCGCCTCCCTGGTATAAAGTACGCTGCACGCCTCACGTTTGTCCTCTGCACGCACTTCACCGAGCTTGGGCATTGGAGGGGCAACATGTGTGTAATGTATACAGCGGTGCTGATGCATTTGTTTTACAGACTGTCAATGAATGCACCGCGAGTGTGTGTGTGATGCAGGCGCACGGATACGGGACAGAGAGCAGAAAGTGCAGAGAACGGAGTAGTTAAAGTCCAACACCCACCATGTTTTCAAATTGCATCGCCATTAATATTTATTAGTTTATTTAAAAATAATACAGGAGCGTTTACTTATATTGTGGAGAAATAACACTAAATGTGTTATTTCATGATTTATAGCAGATTTTAGCATGCAGCTCCGGGAAAATCTGCTCCTCTCCATATATGGGCATTCACTTGGGCATTCACGTCACCAAAGTGACGCCTTGGAGTTACAGGCGAGCGAGGAAAAGAACAAGGAAGCATTTTTAAATATTCCATAAAGCTGCCTGTTGATTAATCCTGCTGTCGCTCACTCATGTCATCATATTCTGAGCGAGCATCCACTACTAGTTTAATTCGTTTGATCGCGACAAATTCATTCATTTCCGCATCGCCCCGCATTTCTCGCCCCGTGATGAGAAAGGCACCCAGCCTCGCAGCTGCTCTGCCCGCGCGCATGCTTCACGACCCGTGCTGCTGCAACAAGGCTGACGAGAGATAAGAGCAGATACATACACTCGAGGGAGCAAATTACACCGGCACGAGGAACTTCAAAGGTGACCAGCGGAGCGGAACGAGGAGCCAGAGACCGCGCGCGGGCTCGCTCCTCAGGGGCAGAATGAATCAAGCAACAGGTCCGCAGCGGTGTTATAAAATAAATAATAAATAAAATCAGAGCGCTGGTCCATACACACAAATGCACCAGGAAATATAAAGTTTTAACGCACTCTCTCTCATAAACCTCCATGGAAACTCACTCCTACCTTCTGCCTTCTGGGTGGAGATCATGTAACAAAAGGCATGACCCTTCGGGACTTTTCGGCCAGGTTTCCGGATTCCTTCGGGAGTGGGTTGTTTTTTTTTTTTTTTTTAACCCTCGCCTGGCCCAAATGCAAAAATGAAAATAAAATTCATAAAATACTACAGTAATTCTCCAATATGGTGAATTGTTACTGTCACGGTGGGTGTTGTCCTTTAAGGCTTGTGCTGTATGAGAGAGTGTCTCATGTGATTTAAACAATAAAGTGACGTCTGCTCCAAACCACCATATTTATTAAGCGTGCAGAGAAACATCACATTGGCGACAAGGATTGAAAACGGAGGGGAAAAAAAGAAGAAAAAGCAGGCATGGAACAAGGAGCAGCTGCGTCTGTGAACGCCATACAGCCAAAAGCTCAACCGAACAACGTTTATAAAGCCACAGCTACCAACAAACCAAACAACCAGTGCAGAAACTGTGGAGGAAAATATCCACATGAAGGGTACTGCCCTGCACGAGGAAAGGACTGCAAAGCCTGCGGTAAGCTAAACCATTTTGCCAGACAATGTCGATCGAAACAAAAACCTCCTGTCCAAAGCTATGACACAAAGCCCAAAGTGTACCATAAACATGACAAAACCTCTAAGAAAGTGTTCTCAATCACCAGCTCAGCAGAAGGTGACAGAATTGGCAATTGTGACTCCACCCAAACCCAAAAGACCGAATGAAGTCAGAATCTCTGTGTAGACATGAGACAAGCTAACACTGCCATCCAACGTGAACGTCATCTTACTCCCACTATGGACAATGTCATCCATGAGTTGAACGGAGCGACGGTCTTCTCCAAGCTAGACCTAAGAGCTGGCTACCATCAGCTAGAACTCCACCCTGACAGCCGATACATCACAACATTCAGCACGCATAAAGGTCTGAGGAGGTACAAACGTCTGAATTTTGGCATATCATCAGTAGCAGAAGTTTTTCAAAATGTCATCCGTCAGGCTCTACAAGGAATTGAAGGTGTGAAAAACCTCAGCAATGACATCATTGTGCATGGAAAGACACAAGCAGATCATGACAACAGCCTCACAATGGTGTTCCAGAGGCTCAAGGAGAAAGGTCTCACACTTAAAGTGGAACTAAACCCCGGTCTAAAAACGTGTTTACGGTGACCCCTATGGGATTGAACAGAGGAATTGCACCTTAATTTTCTTATTGGTCAAGGAAGTTCACTCTGACGTGTCTTGTACACTCTGCCATTACAAAGGTGGTTCAAGCAGAGCCAATCCCCTGCAGAGATGAGAAGGTCCTACAGCATTCATACCTTATACAGTATGGAAGTGCCACATTTCACTCCTGACAAGCGGTTTTATTTTTCATTTCTTTTCCATTTTTTTAAGCCTTTGGTTTTGGATGGAATGGGTGGAATAGATAAATACATCTACATGTTTATCCTTTGTTGTTGCTTGGTGTATGTTGTTGGCTAGAGGTTTGATTTGTTTTAGGTTGTTGCTGGTGGAGGCGTGAACAAAAGCACAACTCTACCTCCTCCCCTCCTCCCCTCTCGACACGCCCATTTTGAGGGTGATTTTGGATCTGCTTAGGGGAAGGAGTTACCGTCTCAACCTGGGTTTAGTTCCTCTTTAACAAAGATAAGTGTGAATTCAACAAATCTAGGCTGGAATTTTTCGGATTCATCTTCCAAGCCGATAGCATATCTGCTGACCCAAAGAAGGTTGCTGCGATCAAGGAAGCCAGCGCGCCGGAAAACCCCACTGAGGTGAGAAGCCTGCTGGGCATGGCAACATATTGCTCACGTTTAATTAAAGACTTTGCTTCAATTTCAGTACCACTTAAAGAGCTGACCAAGAAAGGCACACTGGTGCTGGGGTCCAGTCCAAGCAAAAGCCCTGCAAGACTTGAAAGACAGTTTAACCAGTGAGACTGTGATGTCATACTTTGATCCTACCAAAGACACAGAACTAGTCTTGGACGCAAACCCTGTTGGTCTAGGAGCTATTCTTTATCAACTTGGAAAAGAGAGAGAAAGACACACTATAGCATACGCTAGTCGTGCTCTAAGCGACGTTGAGAGACGCTACTCGCAGACAGAATGAGAAGCATTGGCAATAGTATGGAGCTGTGAACATTTCCACCTGTATCTATGGACACCCTTTCACTTTGGTTACAGACCACAAAGCGTTGGAAGTAATATGGAACAACCCTCGTTCAAAACCACCTGCAAGAATCGAACGATGGGGACTAAGGCTTCAATCATACGATTTTCGAGTAGTCTACAGGAAAGGAACGGATAACCCAGCCGACTACATGTCCAGGCATCCGATCCCCATACAGACTGGAAACCACACAAGAGCAACAAAGGTAGCTGAAGAGTATGTTAACTTCCTAACACAACATGACCCACCCAAAGCCATGACTTTGGCTGACATCAAAGAGGTAACCCTCACAGACAGAGTCATACATAAGGTTGTTGCACACTTAAGAGACAACACCTGGCACCAAGTCAAGGACGACTCTCAAGACATCAACATTCTACAAAAGTACAAGCAAATCTGCAACAAACTGACTGTGTCACACACGGACAACATTCTTCTTCGTGGCACTAGACTCGTCATCCCCTCAAGTCTGGAAGACAGAGTACTACAATTAGCCCATGAGGGACACCAAGGAATTGTCAAGACGAAGACATTGCTCAGGTCAAAAGTATGGTTCCCCAACATGGACCAAAAAGCAGAGTTTGTAGTTAAGAACTGTTTAGCCTGCCAAGCAAACACACCAGTAACTCACTTTGAGCCCCTTCAAATGTCAAAACTACCAGAATCACCATGGCACACAATCAGCGCTGATTTCTATGGCCGACTACCAACTGATGAGTACTTGCTGGTCATAGTGGATGAGTACACCCGCTACCCAATAGTTGAGACCCTTAGGTCTATTTCAGCAAACACTGTTACTCCTGTGTTGGACAAGATATTTTCAATGTTTGGAATTCCCAGATATCTCAAAACAGACAATGGACCTACCTTCAACAGTGAACATTTTTCAAAGTTTCTGACAGACATGGGTTGCCAACACAGGAAGATAAAGGGATTGTGACATGATTTTGTAAATTTGAATATTTGTCAGAACATATATATCTTATATCATTGAGCTCTGGTCGTTTTTGCATAATAAATTATAAATATATTAAAATTTCATTCCAATTTATGGTAATTTTTTCTCTGGGACACGCCCCGTGAATTTATGCAAATCTTCATGTGACGTACACGTGGGCACTGGGCATAAGGCGGAGCCTGGCTTGCCCCTTTGTTTGGTGAAAGATCGCCTCTTTTTTTTTTGGTGTAACTTGAAAAATGCTGTCACGTTGTAGCGCATTTGGGTGTTCTAATATCAGCAGTGAACAAGTGAGCCTTCACAAATTCCCAAAAGATGAGAAACTTTGCCTAGAATGGAAGTACAGAGAACTTGTGACCGATGGGTTCCTACTGATAGTCCTATGTCTGCAGCGACCATCTTACTGCCTATCAGGTACGATCTGTTGTTTGTTTTTATTTGGGGAGAGTCTATTAATGAGAGTTTTGGATGATTTACTGTTTAAAAAAGATATATGTCAGACGTGACCTGGACTATCTGCCGACATCTGCTTGCTAACAGACATTAGCATAGATCCCGAGTCAACACGGAGTGCTATTTAGGTATTTTTAAATTATGTCGGCGCGATCAGGTACGATCTGTTGTTTGTTTTTATTTGGGGAGAGTCTATTAATGAGAGTTTTGGATGATTTACTGTTTAAAAAAGATATATGTCAGACGTGAGGTCTATCTGCCGACAGCTGCTTGCTAACAGACATTAGCATAGATCCCGAGTCAACACGGAGTGCTATTTAGGTATTTTTAAATTATGTCGGCGTGATCAGGTACGATCTGTTGTTTGTTTTTATTTGGGGAGAGTCTATTAATGAGAGTTTTGGATGATTTACTGTTTAAAAAAGATATATGTCAGACGTGACCTGGACTATCTGCCGACAGCTGCTTGCTAACAGACATTAGCATAGATCCCGAGTCAACACGGAGTGCTATTTAGGTATTTTTAAATTATGTCGGCGCGATCAAGTAACATCAGTATGTGTTTTTATTCATGGAGGGTTTATTAATGAGAGCTTTGGATGATTTACTGTCTTAAAATGATAGATCTCAAACGCAATCGGACATGCTCAAAGCCACGAAGCTCCCTGCACGTTTTTTTAAAGCTGAATCGTAAAAGTTAATAAGTTTTCCATTAATAGAGTATACAATAAAATGATTTGAGCAAGATTAAAACTTCTACTGCTTATATTGACCTTCCAAAACTGAAGACAAATCGCTTAGATCAACACTAGAAATGCTGCACTCGTCTGAGTCGACATGCTCCGCCATTATTATTTACATGCGCGTTGAGCAGCGGCTCCCCACGTGTACGTCACATGACTGTTTTGCGGAATGCACGGAATTTTAGGGGCGTGTCCCAGAGAAATGACTATCATAACTTGGAATGAAATTTTAATATATTTATAATTTATTATGCAAAAACGACCAGAGCTCAATGATATAAGATATATATGTTCTGACAAATATTCAAATTTACAAAATCATGTCACAATCCCTATAACACCTCTATGGCCTCAAGCAAACGGAACAGCAGAGCGTTTCATGCGTACATTGGGAAAGGCAGTCAGAGTGTCACACTGCCAAGGTACTGGACAGCACCTGTGTGACAGCACCTGTGTGACAGCACCTGTGTGAGCGGACGCGGGCGCACCTTGGCTGCCGCTGCTCCTCGTACTTTTTGCTCCTTGAGCCTTTTTTGTTACTTTCTGCTATTTTTTCACCGAGCCTTGTTGGACATTTCTACCTTTCTACCTTTCTGGAACACAGAGTACAGCAGGCGTAAGCCTGTGTACAGCACCTGTGTGAACGGACGCGGACATTTCTACCTTTCTTTGAACCTTTCTACCTTTCTTGAATGCAGAGTGCGACAGGCGTAGCCTGTGTACAGCACCTGTGTGAACAGACGTGGACATTTCTACCTTTCTTTGAACCTTTCTACCTTTCTTGAACGCAGAGCGCGTCAGGCGTAGCCTGTGTACAGCACCTGTGTGAACGGACGCGGACATTTCTACCTTTCTACCTTTCTGTGATTAAGTTTTAGAGCAACTGTCTTTTCTGACTGCGTTGTGGATCTGCAAACATAAGTTGCCGGTCAAAGCAGATGACCGCTTGTCCTGAGCCTGGGTCTGCTAGAGGTTTCTTCCTTCTAAAAGGGAGTTTTTCCTTTCCACTGATGCCATTGTGCTTGCTCAGGATGGGAGATCGTGGCGAAGCCAAGATTTGACTTGTTTGCTGGATTCATTAGATAGAAAACTTTACTAGTCAAACCGGAATTTTAATAGTAGGAGCTGCTAGCTCCCGCTAGCTTCAACACGAATTTAGCTTCGAGAACCACGTAGCTGCACTTATTGTTCGCTTACCTGCTACCTCTCTCAACTTCCTGTGTCCTTTGGACTGTTCTGGACTCTCTCCTGTACTCCTTCAAGGTAATGCTCGTTCGAGTTTCTTTTACATACTTTAGAAACCAGTTTTGCACATTTTAAACATATTTACTCTTGGAAGAGTAGCAAATAAAATAGGAAATATGATAATTTTATAAGTAAAAGTACAGAAATACTGTACAGGGTGTCCCCGACTTACGAACGAGTTCCAGACCTAAAGACCGTTCGTAGGTCGATTTTGCCGTAAGTCGGAGCCCATAGCACGTGCGTTCGTAAGTCCGGATTTTTGCCGTAAGTCGCGGCCATACCGCTAACGCAACGCCGCACACCCGTTTATCGCATGAGACTGAACAGGCGTACATACTGGTCCATAAACCTGCACAGAACTTTATTTACTTAAAAGATTTATTTACTTTATTTACTTATTTACTTTATTTAAAAGAATTATTTGTATTCATGTTTCTTGAAATTGCGAAGTCAGAGCGCTGAAGAAAAATATAAAAAGTATAAAAATAAATTAGTAGGGATTATAAGGAAACATAAGAAAGAATATTATAGTAAATTATTAGATAAAAGTAATGGTGATATGAAAGCAACATGGCGAGTAATGAATAGTGTCCTGAAGAATCATAAAGCAAAATCTGGTATTTCAAAATATTTTGTAAAAGACAACGATGAAATTCATGATGAAAATGAAATTGTAAATGGATTTAATCAATATTTTGTGAATGTTGGATCAAGCCTTGCAGCTAAGATACCAAAAGTAGATAAAAATGTGATCCACTCAATTACAGGTTGTGCAAATAGTATTTTTCTAAATGGAACTAACAAAGAGGAAATAATGAATGTAGTAAAACATCTTACAGACAAGAGATCGAAAGACTGGGTGGACATGGATATGATGTTTGTGAAGGACATAATGAGCCATGTTATTGAGCCGTTCACATACATATGTAACTTATCATTTTCAACAGGAATATTTCCAGATAATATGAAAGTAGCTAAGGTCGTTCCTCTTTTTAAAAATGGTGATAAATGTGTATTCAACAATTATAGACCTATATCCTTGTTACCACAGTTTTCAAAAATTCTTGAAAAACTATTTGTGAACAGACTAGACCAATTTATAGATAAACAAAATATTCTAAGCAACAGTCAGTATGGGTTTAGATCAAAAAACTCTACATCAATGGCTCTCATGGAATTAATGGAACAAATAACTACTGCTGTCGATCAAAAACAATATTGTATCAGTATTTTTGTTGATTTAAAAAAAGCATTCGATACTATTGATCACACCATTCTCCTAGAAAAACTGAACAAATATGGTATTAGAGGACCAGCATTACAGTGGGTATCTAGCTACTTAAAAGATAGAAAACAATTTGTACAAATAAATGATGTAAGATCTGACCTCTGTAATATCACATGTGGAGTTCCCCAAGGCTCTGTACTTGGACCAAAGCTTTTTATTTTATATGTGAATGACTTGGTAAATGTGTCAGGACTCCTTAAATGTGTACTTTTTGCTGATGATACCACTTTTTTCTGTTTAGGGGAAGATATAGAACAAATGTTGGAATTGATAAAGACAGAATTTGTCAAGATACAAACTTGGTTTAAAATAAATAAATTATCATTAAATCTAGAAAAAACTAATTACATGATATTCGGTAATAAAAAGAAAACTGTTGATGTTCCACTCAAAATTGAGGATGTTGAGATTTGTAGAGTGAATGAGGTGAAGTTTTTGGGTGTTATCATTGATGACAAACTGACATGGAAACAACACATAAATTCTGTAAGAATAAAAATAGCTAAATCGATTGCAGTACTGTACAAAGTCAGAGACCTATTGAATGATAAAGCTCTGTATTTGTTGTATAACACAATCATTGTTCCACACTTAATCTATTGTATTGATGTTTGGGGGAATGCGTGTAAAACAATCACAAAGCCTATTTTTGTATTACAGAAAAGAGCTGTAAGAATTATCACTAGAAAGCATTACCGTCATCCATCAAGTACATTATTTTATCAACTAAAGTTATTGAAGTTCCATGATTTGGTAGACTATAATATTTTATCAGTTATGTATAGAGCTCAAAATAATGCATTACCTTTAAATATCCAAATGCACTTTGTTAAAAGACAAAGTTGTTATAATCTTAAGGGGACAGAGTTGTTTGTAAAACCACAATTCAGAACCAGTTTGAAGGGACGTTCTACCTCAATTCAGGGAATTAGATTATGGAATGGCTTGGAGAATGTAGTTAAAAATGCCAAGTCAATGTTTACATTTAAAAAAATGATCAAAACAAATGTGTTAAAAAAATATATATGAAATAGCGTAATGTGTATTGTATTAGTTAGAAAAATATATATATGAAATAGCGTAATGTGTATTGTATTAGTTAGAAGATTAGAAAGAGTTAGTCATTCTTTACTGTTGGCTGAAGATTATTATTGTTTAATCTGATTGTTGGAAAAAGTTGGTTGAAGATTATTATTGTTTACATGGTTGATTATTGTTGTTTAATCTGATTGTTGAAAGTAAGGGGCAGATATAATAAGATTTATTCTTCTTTCTGCTACCTTTCATTTTTTTACATTTTGTACAAAATCATTTATGAGATTGTCTTGTACTGTTTCTTTTGTAAAAAAATGAACAAATTTAATAAACATAAACATAAACATTTACAAACACTTAGCTAACACATTACACCACACATTCATCCATAAACACATACAGTACCTATACAGCATGTACAGTACTGTACTGTACTGGAATGTACTGGAATGTTAAACAGTGCTATTGTAATAATATAAGGGGGGGGGGGGGTCAGTATTAAACTGACACCCTTTACCTTAATTACTTACTTATTCAGATTGAATAATATTTCACGGATTCTTTTCTTTTTCAGGTCTACCCAATATGTCTGTGATCATTTATGATTGATGGAACCATAAAGCTATTAAGTGACAATGAGACGTTGATTTTAGTCGGTATGCCAGAAGACACTACCTTTTATTTAAAATAAATCAACTAAAATTAACACCATTACACTTGATTGACTGATTTCAATTTTAACACGTCAGCAAACTTGATTGTAACACAACAGACATCAGTACAGGATGACAAATACTTTTTATCTGTGGCTCTTAGCTTAATGTAGTTTCCAGCTTAAAATGATATGGGATAGGAGGAAATAGGAGAAAAGATGGAAAGATAGTTTAAAGGAAATTAATTGTCTTGAGCATGTTACCAGAAATGACACTTCCCATCAGACTTCTGCTGAATCCCAGGTACGTTTGTAAACTGCTGATTCATTACCTTTTAAGCCGACAGCCTGGTAAGAGAAGACCTTAGCCTTTCAGATGCACAGAGTCCTTGCAGGCCCAGTACGTCCGAACTGGTTGGTTTACTTTTCAACGTCTCCTGGGGTCCGTGTTGATCATCAGAAAATGCGTCAGCTCCTGGTTGACTTCAAGACAAGACATTTCTCAAAGAAAGTTCATTAAGAACTTGGAGCTTTTAGCTACGATGAATTTATGGAGGCATCCTTAAATTTGTGGCTGATGAACCAGTCTTTGACTTAGTGACTCAGTTTATCTAGCCATGAGAGACGGAGAACTGTCAGATCTCCTATCATTTCAACTCTTCCTCACAGGAACTAGGAGTTCCAGCAAAGCTAGGAACTTTTAAGAGACGATCTGAGATCAGTGACTTGTCCTTCTCCGATTGGTTCAGAAGAACCAGTGGAAGGGAGTTAGAGACAAGTCAAGGAGTTCACTTGCTGTTCTCAAGATTCAAGGTTAAAGCCAGAAGCAGAAATAAATGTTTAGGAAAAAGACAGACGCATAGTCTCCAGTAGTAAAATATTTGGATTAGCGTCTTAACACTTCTAAAACAAATCTGAAAAGCACAATTTGACGTAAAATTCAACTTTGCCATAGTTATTAGACACCTTCATTTGCAGAAGTGACACAGTAATGCTTCACATTAAAGAATAACACAGCATATAACATATGTGATCATAAAACATATTGTAAAGATACAACACTGCTCATGACTAACATAGGTGATGCTCTGATTATATTTGTATTAGAACAAAATCAAAGAATAGAAATAGTCTTCGTTTGATTTAAACTAACAAAGACTAAATGTCTGTTTATTGAGAAGTCAGTAAAGAGCATCTTAGGGGACCTCGTCATGTCCACTACACTATTCACCACAGCACATTCAATACTGTAATTAAAAGAACTACTGTAGTGTACATGTATGAAAACAAAGTGCCTTAGTGTACAGTCCAGTCCAGGAACTTTTAAAAGGTACAGTAATGTATTTTTCAGCACAGAGAAAGCATAGAAAATAAAAATCTCTTCCTCTTCCTAAACAGTTCCCAACCATCAGCAGCAATTGACATCCATCATAACAGTTTTCAACCATCATTAGCAAAGCACATCCATCATACACAGTTCTCAACCATCAGCAGCAATTGACGTCCATCATAAAACGTTCTCAACCACAGCAATTGACGTCCATCATAAACAGTTCTCAACCATCAGTAGCAATTGACATCCATCATAAACAGTTCTTAACCATCAGCAACAATTGACATCCATCAGAAACATGTTGCAACCATCATGTATGAAAAACCAGTGCCTTGGTGTACAGTCCAAGAACTTTAAAAAGCTAGAAGCAGTACAAAAACAGCATAGAAAAGAAAATTCCCTTACTTTGATTGAAGTGGAGGTAGACAGGCTATATTATGTGGATCTGAAGTTTAAACCTGGATCAAATGGGAGTCCAGATGTGAGTACAGTTCAGGTGTGTGGTCCTGATGTGAGCAGGTCTGTCCATCAGGTCAGGTGTGTGTTTTTTTTTGGCAGCAGTCATTGATGTGGATGCATGTCAGGGTTAGGCACAAGGTGTTGACACACAGTTGATGGATGGAGAGAAGCTACACAACAGGCAAGAGGCAGGAGGAGACAGCAGATGACACAGGTCTGTCCATGAGGTCAGTCTGAGCATGTGTTCTCTGTTGAAAGACACACAAACATGAACAGCTGCAGTTACAACAGCAATAAAAAGATAAAACACTGACAGAAAACAAGTTCTACTCACTGTAGGTGTTCACAAACAGGTGATGGTATGGAGAGAAGCTAGGCAGCAGGCAGGAGGACAGAGGCAGGCAGGAGGACAGAGCAGAGGACACACGTCTGTCCATGAGGCGGACGTAGCAGGTGTTTTCTGTTGAAACCCACACACACATGAACATCTGCAGAAATTCAAACTCAGAAAAAAACATGTTGTCCATACATGTATGGTGTAGTGCAGATGTATGGATGGAGAGGTGCTAGAGGAGGCAGGAGGATAGAGCAGAGGACACACGTCTGTCCATGAGGCGGGCGCATCAGGTGTTTTCTGTTGAAACCCATACACACACATGAACATCTACAGAAATTCAAACACAAAGAAAAACATGTTGTCCTTACCTGTATGGTGTGGTGCAGATGTGTGGATGGAGAGGTGCTAGAGGAGGCAGGAGGACAGAGCAGAGGACACACGTCTGTCCATGAGGCGGGCGCAGCAGTTGTTTTCTGTTGAAACCCACACACACATGAACATCTGCAGAAATTCAAACACAGAGAAAAACATGTTGTCCTTACCTGTATGGTGTGGTGCAGATGTGTTGATAGAGATGTGCTAGAGGAGGTAGGAGGGTAGAGCAGAGGATACACGTCTGTCCATGAGGTGGGCGCAGCAGGTGTTTTCTGTTGAAACCCACACACACATGAACATCTGCAGAAAATAAAACACAGAGAAAAACATGTTGTCCTTACCTGTATGGTGTGGTGCAGATGTGTGGATGGAGAGGTGGTAGAGGAGGCAGGAGGACAGAGCAGAGGGCACACGTCTGTCCATGAGGCGGACGTAGCAGGTGTTTTTTGTTGAAACCCACATACACATGAACATCTGCAGGAATTAAAACACAGATAAAAACATGTTGTCCTTACCTGTATGGTGTGGTGCAGATGTGTGAATAGAGATGTGCTAGAGGAAGCAGGAGGACAGAGCAGAGGACACACGTCTGTCCATGAGGCGGGTGCAACAGGTGTTTTCTGTTGAAACCCACACATACATGAACATCTGCAGAAATTCAAACACAGAGAAAAACATGTTGTCCTTACGCTGGTGAAGATTCTCAGTCGTCCAGGACATGATAAAATCAAAAAAGGCGTTCAATACAGAACAACTGGACTTTATTTGTAACAAACAAGACGTTTCGCTTTTCATCCGAAAAGCTTTATCAATTGAGTTAGGAGACAATGAAAGGGAGCAGTTATAACAGGACAAACCATTGCCACGCACCAACATATGTAAATTGGAAACTAACACCCCCACATACTTGGGATAACACGTACCTGTGACCCATTCAAAGTTCAGTGTGTGAAAACAGAGCTTACAGAACACACACACACATCCTACTGTATGTGAAATGACAAGTCACACTTCACCCATTGATAGCAGGGACCTGTCAAAGTCTTTGTTGGTCTAATTCACAAACAAGGCTCCTCTGTTCTCATCAGGTGTGAGACGCCTGGGGACCAAACCCAGGGCCGCACCATAAGTTTTAGAAAGTTGAAATCTTAGACCTCCTCCTCTGTTTAACGATGGTTTCTCTCTTTTTACATAAATCGCCTCCTTCACACCTCTCTCAAACCACCTGTGCTCTCGGTCCAAAATATGTACATTTTGGTCCTCAAAGGAGTGTCCCTTGTCTGTGAGGTGGAGGTGAACAGCTGAGTTTTGTCCAGAGGAGGAGGCTCTCCTATGTTGAGACATTCTTCTGTGGATAGGCTGTTTAGTTTCTCCAATGTATAAGTCTGGACAGTCCTCGCTGCACTGGACTGCATAAACTACACCACTCTGTTTGTGTGTAGGTGTTTTGTCCTTAGGGTGGACCAGCCTCTGTCTGAGAGTCCTGCTGGGTTTGAAATGTACTGGGATGTTGTGTTTGTTGAAAATCCTTCTGAAATTCTCTGATAGTCCAGCAACATAAGGGATGACAATGTTTTTTCGTCTGTTCTCCTTTTTCTGTTCCTTATTGTGTTTTGGAAATTTCCTCGCTGACTTGACAAAAGCCCAGTTAGGATATCCACATGTTTGGAGAGATTTTTCAATGTGTTTCTGTTCCTTTTTCTTCCCTTCTGTCTTCGTGGGGATGTGATCGGCCCGGTGCTGTAAAGTTCTGATGACAGAAAGTTTGTGTTCCAGTGGATGGTGAGAGTCAAACAGGAGATACTGGTCTGTGTGGGTTGGTTTTCTGTAAACTTCAATGTTGAGACGGTCCTCTCCCTCCATATGCACCAAACAGTCCAAAAAAGGCAGCTTGTTGTCGTTTGCATCCTCTCTGGTGAACTTGATGTTGTTATCAACCGAGTTAATGTGTCTGGTGAACGCTTCCTATGTTGTCCTTACCTGTATTGTGTGGTGCAGATGTGTTGATGGAGAGATGCTAGAGGAGGCAGAAGGACAGAGCAGAGGAAACACGTCTGTCCATGAGACGGGCACAGCAGGTGTTTTCTGTTGAAACCCACACACACATGAACATCTGCAGAAATTAAAACACAGAGAAAAACATGTTGTCCTTACCTGTATGGTGTTGTGCAGAAGTGTGGATGGACCAGGGGCCGTGATGCTTTGGAGTCTGTGGAGAGAGAGGTGATGAATACAGTACAGTAGATGTAGCTATAACGTAAAACAAAAAAATACAGTAAAGGAAAAAAAATAACATGTCTTTGCTGTACCTTTATGAGGATGCTGTGCAGGATAGTGGAGGTGGGTAGGTCAGTGATGGGATGTGGAGCTGGTGGACAGGAGAGGAGAAGGAGGAGCACCAGGCTGTGAACATAAGCAGAGTACAAATGGATTAACAGATGAAGTTACTGTATGTAACATGACATAACTCAGAAAAATCAAAAATCAAAATAACATTTCATTACTGTACCTGTAGGGAGGGAGCAGGTGGGAGGGAGAGGCATCTTTTACTGGGGAGAGGGTGAGCTGTCCATGCACTCCTCCTGGCTTGTTGCAGTAGGACTGGATGGAGTTTGTTCTGCTACACCAGCAGATCCTGGAGGCGCTGCTGGGACCTTGGTGACAAACCTCAGCATGGTGCTCTGCACCTGTTCCTGTTTTTTTTCATCCAGGATCTGCTGGTAACACGCCATGTCATCCAGGACAGCTCTAGAGGCCCTGGCGAACCTCTCCCCATCGGCGTCCTACGCCTCAATCCTGGTCAAGCAGCTATGGAGGTCTTGAAATGCCTTCGCCAACTCCTACCTGGTGAAGGTCTTGGGCGGAGGTCTTGGCATGACCTGCTCCTTTTCCTCATCCGGGACTTGCCTGTCCAGTTGCATCAGGTCATCTGGGGACAACTCCTGTCCTGCTTCACCCAGCAGCTGTTGGACATTGTCCTCGTCCATCTCGAGCTCCAGTGACCTACCCATCTGCACAACATCCTCGATGACACTGGTCAGTTCCTGGGAACTGGGTGAAGCCTGAACCAGCTGTGTACACAGCTTCTTCCACATGCCACTCAGGTTGTTCTGCGTCACCAGTTCCTAGGAACGACCAATGTTCTGCACAGCATCCAAGATGTTGTACTTCTTCCAGAAGTCTTTCAGGGTGACTTCTGGAGACTTCTCTGTTTCCTCCAAAGCATCACGGATGACCCTCTGGAGGTAGTATGCCTTGAAGGTACTGATGACCCCTTGGTCCATTGGCTGGTTCAGAGACGTTGTTTTCGGAGGCAGGTACACCACCTTCACATGTGAGTTAATGTCGGTGAGATCAGCACGGTGCCCTGGAACGTTGTCCAACACCAGCAGGACTTTAAAGGGAATGCTTTTGGCATTGCAAAATCGCCGGACATCTGGCACAAAGTGTTTGGTGACCCACTCTGAGAACACAGCCAGTGTCACCCAGGCCTTCCGATTTACGCTCCAATAGACTGGCAGCCTTTTTTATCAACATTTTTGAAGGCTCTGGGGTTCTCAACTTGATACACCAACAAAGGCTTGAGTTTACAATCCCCAGAAGCATTCGCCCCGAACAGCAAGGTCAAACGCTCCTTGCCAACCTTGTGACCTGGTGCTGTTCGTTCGTCTCTACTAATGTAGGTACGGTCGGGCAAACGCTTCCAGAACAGCCCTGTCTCATCAACATTAAACACCTGCTGGGCAGTGTACCCGCCGTCCCTGATGATCTCAGCCAGTGTGTCATGGAAGGCCTCAGCTGCCTCATGGTCACCACTGGCAGCCTCCCCTGTTTAAATGCACACAAACATGACACGGTTAAGCTGTTGTAACACTGTAATAAAATGAAAAATGAAAAAAATCGTGAGTCGGGGACTACCTATTAAAAATAAAAAAATGAGAAATTAAATGCTCACACTGTATCTTCAGGTTGTGAAAGTTGGCTCTCTCCTTGAATCGTTGAAACCAACCTTTGGACGTGTTGAACTGCTCTGGTCCACTGCCCTCTCCCCCATCACCTCCCGCTGACATGCTGCCTGAAGTACCTTCTCCAGAATCACTCTGTGCTGATGCTGATGTGCCTTCTCCAGGATCAGTCTGTGCTGCACCCCCCACACCCCCCCCCCACCTCCCTCACTCCTCGCTTGTTGTTGGAGCCTACGGTATATCATCCGAGCTTTCTCCCAGATGACAGACAGGCTCAAGGGCACATGCCTTTGAGACATGTCTTCAATCCATAGCACAAGCAACCTCTCCATCTCCACAAACCTGTCCTCTGCTTCGTGATGATGGTGGACCTCATGGGAGCTGAGTCATGCACGTACTGCAAAACCCTATGCTTGTCCGTGACTATCGTTCCCATCGTCGAACGCGCTAACCCTAGCTTATCTCCAATTTGCTTCGGGGTTAAGCCCTGATCGAACAATTTAATAATTTTGACTTTCGTCTCCAAAGTGATTGTTTTTCTGGGTTTCTTACCCGCAACCGCGCTCCCATCCGTTGCCTTGCTCGCTCGCTTGGGGCCCATAACTAAAACTGCCGTAACAACGTAGTAGTACGCTAATGCTAACAATGTTGCTAACAACTAGTGCATTAACAGAGTACCCGAGTTTTCGACAGATCGAGTGCTTTGACTTCTATCGAGGCTTTTTTGTCCACCTCGGGTACCCGTAGTACGTCACATTTCACAGCGCGCGAGGTAGCTTTTAGCTTTTAGTAGACGTTACAAAATGGATTCCTGTGTGTGCACGGATGTTAATGGAGCAGGCCGTCTTGTCAAAAAGGTAAAACAGTTTATAATTTTATAAATTGCGCTACTCATTGAATCATCCTGTAGATTTTCTGTTCTTTGAACACCGTAGTAGATTGTGACAGCAGGGGGCAGTGTTGCATTGCAGGTCACATATATAACACGGCCGAAACGGCGTCTTCTCTCTCGTTTCACAAACAAAAAGCAGCAAATATTCATCTCTCTAGCTATTAAAAACCTATAAACACAATCTCTAAAAGTAAACCTAAATTGCACAGCACTGCAGGCGTGGTACGGTGTGGTTGTGGCCCCATTTGTTTTTTAAGTTTCGGTTCAGCGCCTTACTTTCACTTTTAATATTAATAACTAATAGTTTTGTTTTTCCTGTGACTTATCTGCAGTATGATAAATGATAGGAGCATAATAAATGCTCCCAATGTTTTGTTGGTCTTTTTTTTCTTTTTGTAAAGACGTTTTTTATGCATTTATATTTATTTATTTATTTTGCATCATAAGACACTGTGACGTCATCGGCTACTCGAGCGCCGCTCGAGTTTTTTTATGTTAATGTCGAGGTTAAAAATTATGTACTCGTTCAACCCCTACTAACAACATGCTAACACTCGAACACTCGCTAATATGTACTGTAACTCGCTCTTCCATCGCCAAGCCTCAACCACGCGGGTCAGATTGGCGCGTCCCTTTAAATACTACTGCAGAACCTGTATCACTCCGCCTTTGTTTTGCCAGGTACAGTACGGCTGTGTATACATCCACCGGCCGCCCCAACGCCCTCCTCCCGCTAGCGGTAGTTTTCCACAGTCATGCGCCAATAGACAACAGCCAAGGTAACCCCCTCCCCCACCCGTGCCGTAATGACGCACTTATGCCGTAGCTTGATTCCATAATTTTAACGGGGCTCGTTCGTAAGTCCAGCATCTAGTATGCCGTAGCTCGATTCCATACTTTCAACTGGGTTCGTTCGTAAGTCCCAGATTTCTGCCGTAGCTCGATTTCATACTTTCAGCGGGGCTCGTTCGTAAGTCTGGGTTGCCGTAGGTCGGGGCGCCGTAAGTCGGGGACTCCCTGTAGTTTCCTTTGAAGGGATTATAAGAGAGAAAATACCAGAGAACATATTGTGTTCATTACAACTGATCATGTATATTTTTGAAGTTTGCTCAAACCTTGTGAAAGGCACCAAGGTATATGATTGATCAATAAAGCAATGATGAGATGAAAATTTTAACCAAAGTGCAAGTGGCTCCAACATGAAATAATCACACTGCTTTGTTTGAAAACACATTTATTTATTTAAAATGACTTTACACTGAAATATGACAGAGAAAGGAAGAATGCAAAGACAGATAGGGGCTCTGGTGAAGGTGATTCTGGATAAACGAAGGGCCGCAGGCAGAGGCGTTCCCCCCTATGTGCGAACTGTGCGGCCGCACAGGGCAGCCTCCAGCAGGGGGTGGCATAAGAGGAGACACCGCGCCTCGTTTTTTAAAATTTAAATCTTTTACAACTTTTGTTTTTAACAACATATAACATAGAACACCACTACCGCGCTGCTCCTGGGCAACACCACCCTGCATTTATTCATGTCATCAGTTTATCACAGCAGTAGCTGCGTGGGAGTGGGCGGGGTGCACGTGCACCTCCTCCACTTTTACTTTCGTTTTTGTTACGTGCGCGGAGGTGACACTACGTGCGGTCAGTGGAAAGATGGAAGGGAGGAAAAGTAAGATTGGTGCAGAGAAGAGAAAAATTAAAAAGAGAAAGATTCTGGAAACAGATGCAGTTAAATGTACAAACATTGACACGTTTCATTCAAACAGCTGCAGCTTGTAAATGAGAGAGATCAAACAGGTAAGACATGATGATAAACACTGTTCAAGTTCATTATCAAGTCGATGAATTTTGTGGTGTGTGGCATTGTGACATACTGTTATATAATTTAAATAATATTATATGAGTCTGGTGAAGACCTGCTCTATATGAAAAGTGCCCTGAGATGTTAATGATTCAACCCTTTAATTAAATTGGCCTGAATTGATCATGAGTCCGGTAGGACTGGAAAGCACCTTGCATGGTAGTCTGCCGCCACCGGTTTATGAATGTGTGTAGCATTCAATATATGTGTAGCACTTTGAGATTTTCAGTAATGAAAAGTGCGTTATAAATTGAATTAATTATTATTATTATTATTATGAGTCTTTGTAAAAAGGGGAGATTTGTGTTGAGTTATGACAATTTTTAAAATGTGATTTAGTGTCAGGAGCAGAGCCAGGAGTGATGAGGGGATTGTTCCTGTCAGTATGAAGGAACAGGTGAGCTGTTGTAACTGTGTGTGAACAAACAAGCAATAGTTCCAATATAAACACTTTCTAAATGACAGTAGTGACTCATTATATTTTTATCATTAAAAGTAAGATAATAAATACATAAAGCCCGCAGTGAAAGGGACAGTAATATGAAATAAACCTGCACTGCATACCATTGAAAATATATTAATTGGTTAAGTCAAAATGTGTTTTCCATATCAAATGTACTAAAACTTTACAGATTATTGTCCTGATGCAGACTCAATAAATGTAGTCCTCTGGACAGATTCTTCTTTGTATAAAAAAGACTTCTTCAGTCTGAGGAGCTGTGACAAACTTAGTCATCTTTCCTCCTTGATAGAGAGGAACGATGGTTTGAGAGAGGAGTAAAGGAGGCCATCTTTGTGAAAAGAAACACGAAAAGAAACCGTCCATCATTAAACAGAGGTTCAAATGTCCCCTCTTACAATGCTGTTATTGCTAGTATCTTACTGTTCATATAAAATATTTGATAATGTTCTTATAGAAACAATTCTTGAATAATGTTCATGCAGTGTTAAT
>JBBPBX010003787.1:2809-13419 GCA_038048925.1 Garcialebias charrua | reverse complement strand
GGCCTCCAGGCACTCTGGGTCTATCCTAACCTTCTCTGCCTGATTAGGCAAGTCGGGTTGTATTCGTTGGTTTAGCCATACTTGTATGGGCCGCATTTTCAGTAATGAATGTGGCACATAGGGAATGGCTGCCGCCAAGAGGCCTAAGAGGCGTTGGCAAGTTTTCATAAGGACCCGTTGGTCCAGTTTAAATTTTTCCAGGCAACGGCGAATGGAAGAAACTCATTCCTTCGAGAGCCATGCTCTGTACTGAACGGTGTCGATCTGTACTCCCAAAAATACGGTAACCCATGATGGAGTCAAATCGCTTTTTTGTAGGTTTATGACAAACCCAAGAGACTCCAGGTGAAGAATCACCCTATAGGAGTGTGACTGAGCCTGCTTTCTACTTTCAGCCAGAATCAGCAGGTCATCCAGATAATTCATGACCCTGAGTCCTTGATTCCTAAGAGGGGTCAGGGTTGCATCCAGACATTTGGTAAATGTGCACAGAACAGTCTTTAAACCAAAAGGTAAAGCTTTGAATTCATAAGTGTTACCTTCGAAGGCAAAGCGGAGGAACTTCCTGTGTTTCCTCCATACACCTATATGGAAATAGGCATCTTTTAAATCCACTGTACACGCGTAGTCTCCAGGTCTCACAGACTGGAGAACTTGCCGTAGTGTAAGCATCTTGAACTTAAATGTTTTAATCCTCTTGTTGAGGGTCCTGAGATCCAGAATTGGTCTCAGGGAATGATCCTTTTTGGGCACCAGGAAGTATTTGCTGTAGTGGCCAGAGCGTAGCTTGCGTCCTGAGACCAGCTAATCACTCCCTTTTGCAGCATTGTTGAGACTTCCTCCCTCAGTATGTGTGCACATTTAGGGTTAATTTTAGATTGTAGCACCCCTGTGAAGCGGGACGGTCTCTTTGAGAACTGCAACTTGAGTCCATGACGTATCGTTGTCATGACCCACTCATTTGGGAAACACGCCTTCCAGGCCTGTGCATGCGCGCTGAGCCTGGAGGGCATGTTGAACTGCTGCTTGTCGTGTTTTAGCGCCAGAGGAGTGACCTTTGACCCCTCTTGCACTCCTCTGAGCAGGCTGGTCGGCCCAACAGAAGATATCGCGAGATCTGACCATCCTTGGCAGAACTCATGTATCTTGCTGTGGTTCATAGTTTGACCATATGGTTTGATTATAAAAATGGGACTCGAGTCAAGAACCAGGGCAGTCTGTGCTTTGGTGCTTTTATTTTTGTACATGTCTGAAACAGTGTTTGTTTTGTTTACACATGCAAAGTTCGAGTCATGTTTGGTGTACGTACACATGCCAGTCACTCCTCGTAGTCTTTTACAAGGGGAGACTGGACTCAAGGAGTCAGGTTCCCGTACCACGTGGGCGGGCAAACCTGTAAAATTGTCCGATCGTCCTGTTACATAGGTTCGAGTCTGTTTTCCACATTGGGTCACTGAAGAGGTCCTTGAACGGTACTGGAAGGCTTCGCCGCCACCAGCGGATCTCTTCCGTGGTGGGCCATGCGTGTCTTCCTTTGGTGGTGCAAAGCTTTTCCTTGGCAACCTCTCGCGGAGGGCTTCCGCCTGTGTGCGTCTTTGTTCCAGCCTGGCCTGGACGCGTTCCAATGCTTCCCCGAAGAGTCCCGTCGGCTCAATGGGGTGCTGGAGGAAAGTGGACCTCTGGTTGTCTGGGAGGTCCGACAGAGTTAGCCAAAGATGGCGTTGGGCGACAAATATTTCCGCCATTGCCTTGCCTTGGGAAATGGCTATTGTCCCCATCATGCGGAGCACGAGGTCCGAGGCACGGCGAGCCTCCTCCATGGCTTCCGTCGAGTCCTGCTCGTCTTTTGTTACTTGGATATGTTGGCGTTTTTCCGCCAGGTATGCTTGCACCATGGTCGATGCATTCATTGCACGAGCTGCGAGGCCCTGAGCCTTGTAGCACTTCTCGAGTTGTTTCTCCGAAGCGTGGCAGGCCCTGCTGGGTAGCGTAGGTTGCGTTCCCGTGACTGTGGGGGCCAAGTGAGCCGCCAGAGTTTCCTCTATCGGGGGTGCGTTGGCGAGGCCTGCTGTCTCCATTCCTGTGACGTCAAGGAGTCGCGATAATGGCAGCATGATGGAAGCTCCGGGTTCCGGCCAGGAGCGTTTGAGCTCCATGAGGAAGTCCGGGAAAATTGGTAATTTCTGCGACATTGTCGGTTGTTTCGCGTAGACGTAGCTTCCCGCTAGCCTCGTAGCCTGTTGGCGAGGCGTGGGGTCTGGCCACGTGACCTGCAAGGCATCTGCCACCCTGTGGCACAGGTCGAACAGGGCAGGTACCGACAGGTCCGGTTCCGGTAAGATTTGCGCCAGGTTCTGGGAGGAATCAACAGTTTCCCCTTTGTGACCATATTCGGCGTCTTGGTCGGACACTTCAGGCGTCGAGTCCTCGGCTGCAACTGAGGAGTCTGACATGTTGTCCTCTCCGACTCGGCCGTTGCATTCCAGGTCCACGTTGTCAGGCTCCGGTTCAGGAGGGAGCACTTTAGTGCGACGTGCGACCTTCAGTGCCACGTTCCTAGCCATGGATTTGGCTAACGCGTCAGCCCGTCGTTTCCTTACTACTGCAGACATTCGACGGCAGTGAGAGCAGGAGTCGGGGAATTCCAGCGCTTTCCTCGCGTGCAGAATCCCTAGGCAGACAGGACAGGCCTCGTGGGTGTCCGTCGCCGAGAGGGAGGAGCCGCATCCGCTGGGGCATGGGCGCGAGCGAGGACTCGTCGTCCTGGTTTTCCTCCTCCTTGTCCTCCGTTTTCCCTTCTCGGGAGCCATGTCCAGCGAGAAACGTCGAAGTTGTTCTTGGTTTTCTTTTATTTGAAGCCATCTTCTCTGTCGTCTTGCTTTCGCTGGTTAGACTGCTAATGGCTAGCAGGAGGTTGTGACGCAGTTAGCGCCGTTGAGCGAAAAGCTGCGGAAAGAAGAAAACTTCGAGGGTGAGTAGAAAAAAGCTGGACCAGCTTACGCCAGCCCAGCAATACGCAGGAAAAATTTCTGTGTACGCTCAGTGTAGGGAGCAGGCTCACCTCAGTCGAGCGATGCGACAACAGAGAAGTCCCACGAAGTTCAGGTTTAAGCGAGGTGAAGGGCAAAAAGAGAAAGATGGAGTGGCGCAAGCCGCTTAAGTACCCAGAGGGCGGGGCCTCTGGCGCGGCGGTGACTCCCCTAGCCGTAAAGGCGTGAGTATATTCCTTCAGGTAATCGCGCGGGGGCGCAATTCCCATAGCAAGTATGTTGCACCGAGAGACCAACTGAAAGGGAACAGAGACTCAGACAAACACCTAAAGCTGAAAAAAGAAAAAGTCCTGAATACCATGCTCCCTGCTGAGTTCATTAAAGGTCACTGATGATGGAGAACAGTAATTATCGGGGGAAAACCACCACTGATCAATGAGGTCAGGCTTAATGAGCATCTAAATGATGAGTTGCACCATATGCTCGTGGTGACTTGACTTTGTTATTATTATTAATTTCTTGATGATAAGTACCTCAGTTTTCATGTTTCTGCTCCTGTTTTCAACATTTTAACAACACGTCAACTAATTATCCAATAACTTACCAGTAAGGCTATATTTGAACTCGATTTTACCACTTTTTTTATGCTTTTTTCATCAAACCAGACAACATCATCGCTAAATTATTTTACAACAGCAGACCTATTTCTCTAACTTGATTAGATTGTGTTGATATATCATGTGTGTTTTAAATTACCCATGGCTGTAGTTTTTCTATTTCAGCATGCAGTTTTGATGCTGTCTATTATTATTTTTGACTCACTCAATGATCTCAGGAAGCACTTTTTTCTGAAAACCCACAGTTCTAGCAGCTCTGAACTTCAGAGCAGAGTGACAATAAACAACAACTTTAAGCTGAATACAACATTAAGTCCATAAAACATCTGAATTGGGAGATGGTGAAGGTCCTAAAAAAACAAAAAAAAATACGAGACAAACATTTCTTAATGGAAAGCTTTGCATGACAGAGTTTCAAATAAAGATCCTATGTGATCTAGCCTGGTTGATACCAGACCCATGTCCTTCACTTCGCTTTGTACTAGGGTCTGGCATCTCTCCCATAGACAGCGATTTCTCCGTTAGATTTTTGAATGGACCAATCAGAGAACAGAAGGCGGAGTTTTGTTAGTTTAGCCTGGCGAGGTCCAGGCTATTCAGATAAAAAGCTCAGAAACCACTCGGTGGATATTTTTTCTGCTACCAGTGTGTAATTATATGTCTCTAATTTACTGACTGTTGGCCTAGATGAAACATTTGAGATAAAATTCGATTTTTTATCATTTATTTTCGTAGCGCACCCGAGGCTGTTTGGAAAATGTCAAACCGAAACTATTTAAATCCAGCAGATTTGACCATTTCGTGAATTGATTTAGGAACTGTTAAGCTCAGGAACACTTCTGATATAACGTCAGCTGTGAAATATATTTTTTATCAGCAGAGAAATAATAGTTTACCTTGTTTTATTGAAAATTCCTTCGTGGCGGCAGCCATTTTGAATGACGACGTCAGTCGACGTCGTTCAAAACTCCGCCTTCTGCTCTCTGATTGCTCAGGAACACTTCTGATATAACGTTAGCTAAGAAATACATTTTTTATCAGCAGAGAAATAATAGTTTTTTACCTTGTTTTATTGAAAATTCCTTCGTGGCGGCAGCCATTTTGAATGACGACGTCAGTCGACGTCGTTCAAAACTCCGCCTTCTGTTCTCTGATTGGTCCGGTCAAAATCTACCGGAGATATCCTTGTCTATGGGACAAGTCCCAGACCCAGCAGTGAAGGGAAATGAGAATTGAGCGGAGCTGCGTAGGAATGGCGAGGGCCAGGCTATGTGATCTGTTAGCTCTCAGCATGTATAGTGGGGATGAGTCTCAGCTACCTCCACACCAATTATCAGATCAATATCTGTAAAACCGGCAATGTGCAGCCATTTGTGTTTGCCTAGGTCCAACAGCTGTGAATCAAATTTACTTCACAAGTTAATCAGTTGTTGTAAATCAATAATCACTTTTTGAGAAATGCATTAAAATGTGTACAGTAGTTCATGAGATGTTTGCTATCAGACAAACAAAAAATAAATAAAAATAAACCCAGAGAGGCAAAGACTTTTGCATGATCGCCCACCTTTCATGGTAGCATGCGATAAAATAATTCAGCAACACAAGGGCTTGTTTAATCAGTTCAATGAGTACTATCTGTTGAAGGCTCGTAACAGCTGAACTGATGGGCATGAAGAAACAAGAAATGTTTCTTATTTTCATTTTAACTTAGTCAAACTTTTTTAGATTTTGTTAAATACTATGGTAGTTATAATTTGAAATATCCAAAAATCTGTTCTTATATCATGCAGTCATACTTGTAATTCATCTCTGCACCTCCTGGTGTCAGATTTTAGCTCTTTGGGGCTGAGGTAATGTTACCAAAGAGGTGTTTTAGGACAATTAATAGTGGGCTCAACATGTACCTAGGAGGAAACAAATAGGTTTAACCCCTGTAACTGTTACAGGGGTTAAACTTTGGTAATCAAAGCAAACACTATTGCAGTTTCTTCCTCTCTCGTGTGGGTTTATGTTGAGTCACAAAATGTGCCTGAATGCCTCTGAAATGCTTGGTCTCTATCAAATGTAGCTTCAAATGATGCCCTAATGTTGAGCATAATGAGAGACAGAAAGGAAAGGTGTTCAAAACTGCAATCGTTGGGGAAAGTGTAAAAGTTGTGGTTTTGTTTATGCCTGTGTTCCCCTGATCCTCTGTTTCTATCTTTATAGGGTTTGTGTTTCCTTAGTATCTAGCTCCGTCTTGTGTCGTGTTTACATCTTGCATCTCTGTCTCTTTCTCTGGCATCTGTGATTACTCGCAGGTGCCTTCACTTTGTCTAATTGGTGTTTCCTGTATATAAGTATGTGTCTATGTGTTAGTCCTTATCCTGGCATTGTCTTCTGTTCACTGGTGATGATCTGTCTATTTTTTGAGTACAGTATAACCTGATCCTTTTATGTTTGTTTTGCTGCCCTGTCAGCTCTTAGTTTTCTTAATAAATTCTTCATTTTATAAATACATCCTGAGTCCTTGCCTACCTGTCTGCACCATTGGGTGAGCCAGCCCTCTTGTGACAGAAAGAAAAGAGGACTGATAGTAACTAAGTGCACATAATTACTTGTGGGCTTCATTTATTTAATCACAGAGTGATTGGGATTACAGAAAGGAAAAGCCTGCAATGTGAGGACAATACAAATGGTCATTAAATGTGACTTGCAAAAGAAAAACCTTATATTATTGAGAAAACATGAAGCACTGAATGGAGCAAAGAGGAGAACTGTCAAATTCATCACAAAATGATGTTAAATGTTCAGTTTGTTTCCAACATGTGTGGATGTAATTGATGCTGTGTGGGTCAGACCAATTTGTGAATATGTCTGTAAAAGATAGGAGTCCCCATCAGCATCTGCTTGCATTCAGGAAAAACTAACAATCTGATTTCATGTGGAGCTGCTGGGCACAGCGTCCTGATGAGCCGAGCTGAGCCTCCTGCTGTCGCTTTCTCTGCGACAGTCATCTCATCCTCCTTTGACTGCTGTTTTGTTTTTTGGTTTGAATATAAAAGATAATTGGGTTTTGTGTCATTACAGCTTCCACACATGACCTCATCCGACTTAGCAACTTGTAAAAACGAAAAGAAAGTCAAATACGGGATGGGTTTTTAATAGCGTTGGGTTGGACCAGGATGACGGGCAAATATTACTCTGCCTGTGGTTTGGTGTCTGCAGCAAAAAACGGGCCACCGGGGGTGGACGTATGGAAAGTGTGACTGTGGTTCCAGACAGAAAGGAGGAATATCTGTGGGGTTGTGCTTTAATGGTATGGCCAGAAGATACATAGACTTTTTTTGTTCTTGTTCCACAACATTTACTCAAATGTTAATAAAATCGGTCTCCTCGCACCAACACCACACCTCCTGTTTCCCTCAAATTGATCCAGTGTGCACAATGAAAAGATCTGCACCGGATGGAAACCAGCTTAAGACGTTGAAGCAAAGCAGATTCTCTCACCAACAACCACTTCAAATGAGCTCTCGCTCCCTCCTCACTCCTCTGCTTCTGTCCCGTCTTTACTGCAGCCTTTAAGCACTTCATCTGGGGCCTCAGGTAGGGTTTCCACTTCCTGGTTGTCACAGTTATGGCTCATTAAAGAGGAAACTGAGTCCCACTCAGATCTTTTTAATGTGTTTAAGTCCACGGTACTGAAGTCGTCACTCGAGCACATCTTGGCCACATTAGCATTAACCTGGTTGGAGGTCAGCATAATGGCTGTCAGATGCTGAACTGAACTATAGTCATCAATAAAGCTGAATCTTTGCTCATTCCATAATAAGCTAAGGTCAAGCTTTTAAGACTAAACTACACCTGTACAATCATTCCTCAACAGCTTTATCAAAATGTGATTACTGTATTCCATTCCAACTTGAAATGAGTCAGACTGTACAAGTGGTGCTAAATACTTTGTGCAGTGTCTGAATAAAAGGGAAAAAAGTCTGTGTTTTCATAAAAGCACCATGTGGTTGTTTTTCTTATTCATCAGTTTAATTGTTCTGTGTTTTATTTATTGGTTGTTTGGTCTGAAATGGTGGAAAATTGAAAACATGAATCCCCACGGCCCAACTTTAAAAACAGCAGCTGCAAATCTAAATGATTTGCAGTCACTCTGTTGAAACATGACAGAAAATGCAAAAAAAATTATTGACTGTAAAACAAAATGCCTTGAGCTAACTTTTACATTACTACAACATTTTTTTCAACATACGATTCCCTGACTAAACTTTTTCATTGAAATAAACAAAAATAAACACACACCTGGTTAATAGAAATAAATTAACATTCATCTCTGTTAATGAAAACAATGCTTTATTATATCAAAATAATGCAGTTTACATATAATTTTAAAGCTCAAGTAGCATAAAACCTTTCTTGTCTGCTGTCTCAAAAGGTGGGTGATGGTGTGTTTGCCTGTTAGCAAAATACCTTGTGACCCAGAAGGAAGATTTTAATGAAACTCTCAGCAAGTTATTATTGAAGGTGCCCCTAAAACAATTGACCTTTGGAACCAACACAGTTCTAAATGGCTGCCGCAGCTAATCGACTTTAGCAATCTCAGAAATTGCTCAAACTTAGTGTGGTAGTAGCTGAGAGTCAACCAATTACATCCTCTGAGCACTAACTTTATGAATTATTAATAAGCCAATGTGAGCTGAAAACTGCAGGACTGTGTTGGTACACTGAGAACTTGTTCTACATGTTTTATGCACCTCATATGGTTACTGTGGGGCCACCAGCTGTATTTTATTACTGCCACTAAATAATTACCTTTAATAAACTCATAATGATTGTTCCTAATATGTTTGTTTCTACTCTTCACAGGGAGTCATTATTTTACCTGGAAACAAAGTTACAGAACATCCAACCAGTGGTGATGAAGGAGGGAAATTTCTTTTTGAGGTCATTCCAGGTAAGATTAAAGCACTTTAATCTTTTTGGTCTTGATGGACAATGAATGGAGAGGACAACGTACAGTGAATGGAACATAAGATGGTGTAGAGGCAGGGCTGACGACTTGGGACCCGAAGGACCCAGGTTCGAACCCCGGCCACTACACACCTTGGGGTGTCTATGAGTGCACACCTATTTCCCCAGCTCCCCGGGCGCTTTCTATGGCTGCTCACTGCACCACCTGGTGGTGGTTGGATTAAATGCAGAGACGAATTTCATCTTGTATGGGAAACATACACAGATGACAAAATGTGACATTTATTTATTTTATTATTTTTATAAAATAATAACAATAATCCCCTGTTAATATGTTTAACATTTGTTTTTGTCTGCAACTTTTATAAGAATGCATCAACAGTATGCACAGTATTATTGAGTATAATATGTATTTACAACTTTTAATGAAGGATTTATTCAACTTTAAACTTTAAAATTGCTCACTATATCTTAAAAAGTACATAAAATTATAATGGGTATTATATTTTCTGTTGACAAGCTTCAACACTCAATAAGCTTTAGGAAAACAGCAATTGTGTTGTGAGAATTGTTTCATACGTTTAATTAGAAAGGAAGGAGAACGTGACGTTGTGGAATGCCTTGTCGACAAAGTAATCCAGTAATGTCAATTTCAAACAAATTTATATCTACAGTATTATCACAAAAGCTTCTATATGGATCTAGATGAAAAATGTGAGTACAGTACACCACAGAAAACTGAGAATATACATTTCTATCTAATCTAATTTAAGGAGAAGTTTTTAACATCTGTACTCTGGAGAAACGGAGTGCTAAATTCTGCTGAAGCCCTGCAAAAAACCTTAGTCCATCATGTTTTTCGTGTGTCACCAACCCTCAGATGAACCACAAACATCAAGATGTTTTATGAAGTGTGACCAGCTCTTGTTGTACACAAGCAGCCAGCCAGTGCTGAGTTCAGGGGAATTGCAATAAAAAATGTGCCTTCTCACAATTTGGAGTAGCCAGCTTGTCGC
The DNA here is from genome assembly GCA_038048925.1 of Garcialebias charrua. Lineage (NCBI taxonomy): Eukaryota > Metazoa > Chordata > Actinopteri > Cyprinodontiformes > Rivulidae > Garcialebias > Garcialebias charrua. Next base: position 3,837 of record JBBPBX010003787.1, on the reverse strand, counting down.
AGACCAGTGATATATCATCTTTAAGGACATATGAGGGACTGTCAGCTAAAATGTGATAAAAAGCCTTGGGGTTTGTGAATATTAAAGCATGTAAAGCTATACAGAAGACTGCAACATTTCTTAAACAGCTACTGTATAATCTGGTCAGTTTAAGTACACTTATATATAGTTTATATTTTCAACAAAATCTTTCTTGGAACTCTAAACTGGTCAATATTTGACTCCATGTGAATTCAGTCTATTTGATTAGATGCTGTAAATTCCATGAGTAGCCTAAGTATGCCATGTATTCTCTTTTCATTAACACTGACCACAAAATTTGGCTTTTTGGAATCGCCACTGAGACATACCAGCAGAACTATGAAGGCAGGCAAGGAAATTTAAGCAGAGGCTGCCTGACCCAAAATAATTGTGTTATCTGACTATGGCTTCCCACTCGGCCTGGAATTGGCCAGCTATGTCAACTTCTCCTGGTTGTCTATGTGAACGAGAAGCACCACCCCCGAGGACATCTGTGGATCTGTGTCAGAGTTGAGCCGGCTGGTAGACACTGTGCCATCTTCATCAGGACTATGCAACTTCCTAGTAGTGTCCATAAACAATTCACTGCCCTCGTCAGCCTCCTCATGCTTTAATGTATTATGATCACGCCCGGATTTTCGCAGGGGCTACTATGGGCTGAAGCCCCTGGCCCCGGAATTTTAGGGGCCCCAGGAGCCTCCGCCCCGCCCCCTAAGCTTTTTTTTTGTGAACGGATAGTCTCAAACACGTTGTCTCACACAGGACAAAACTGTTCTTGTTAGGTTTCATGTAAAACTGGATGATTTTATCTATTTGCTTCAGCGCGGCTGGCCCCCTCCCGCTGCCGGCGGGGGAGGGGGGTGCGCGCACTTGGCCCCCTCCCGCTGCCGGCGGGGGAGGGGGGTGCGCGCACTTGGCCCCCTCCCGCTGCCGGCGGGGGAGGGGGGTGCGCGTGGCCGTCCCCCACCACCGCTGGTGATAAGGAAGAGAAAGTGGAGGTGGAGGTG
>JBBPBX010003786.1:54057-80435 GCA_038048925.1 Garcialebias charrua | reverse complement strand
TTTTTTTTATTGGGGGGCGCAATCTAGTGGTCATGAGTCAGCACGAACATGAGTCTGTGAGCAGATTAATGCCTGTAGTAGTTTTGTAATTTTTATTAATAATAAATTTGTAAACCTGAATATCTCCCACCCACAGCATATTACTGAATTAACTCCTTTTGCTCTCTACAGAGACTGAGGAACAGCTTCTACCCTGAGGCTGTTAGACTCATGAATCTCTAACCAGAAGAATCACTGTGAAATATCACATGTTGCTGCTGATCTGTTTCATGTTGCAACTGACAAAAAAATCTGTTTCATGTTGCTGTGTTCATTCGTGTTCATCTGCTCATACAGACTCATGTTCGTGCTGCTGTTTGGAGTAATGTTTTCTATGATATTAGTGCTTAGTGTATTTTTAGTTGATGTTTTTCTTAGTTCATATCTTAGATGTTATTACTGTTTTTCTCTTACATTTTATTGTTGGATGTAACTGGGACCCTGTGTACATAATCTTGTTTCATCACATGTACCACATGTGGTGCAAATGGCAATAAAGATTCTCTGACTGATTTTGTGCTTTTCAATTATGCTAAATATGAAAGGGTGGGTTTTGGCACCTTTCTCTTCCATATGAATAATAAAATATTGGGCATGGACAATATTTATTTTTCCTGGTAGTCAAGAGGATAGGGAAATGGCTAGTCAGCTTTCTAATTATTTAACATCTAACAACTATTTATTTTATGAGTATATGTGTACATTTAATAGCAACAATTCAAATTGACATTGCACTTAGAAAGATGTAGTGCTCCTCACTTTTTAACAATACAGAACTACTATGATGAAAAACATTGTACGGTAAAAGACCTACATCATGCATTTAGCTTCTCACCTCTGTAGCTATCCTCTGACGTTCACCAGGAACCAGTGTGCAGCGTTTCTTGGCCATCTGGGATACACTGTGACTGCCACTGTGTTCGCCACAAATAGTAGGGAGGGAGTCTCTGAACAGGACCATAAGAGAACAGTGTTCATCTTTTAGTCACCAGGTAAAATAACAAGAAATGTGAAGTAGTTCAATATCAGTAATATTAAACAGCACAACATACACATTAATTTCAATTTACCGGTACCTGATTTTTTGAATGTGGTCTGTGAACTGCTGCATGATTCTCTGAACAATGATGGTCCGCTTCTGGAGTTGACTGTAGAGAATGTCCACATGAGGCATGACCAGATGGAACAGTTTCAGGAAAAAGCTGAAGCTATCATCTTCCAGCAGCCTGCTCCTGCTCCATTTTTTCTCTCTGTCTGTTACACAGGTGGTAGATTGGAAATAATCCCTGCCGGTGTGTAGAGATGAAGGTGTTGTGTGGATTTTTTTCTGTAAAGAAAGTACAGAAGGCACATTAATTATGTATTTTTTTTAGCATTTTCCACATTGCTTGAAGTGCTTTGTGTACACATAAGTATGTAATCACATTTTAACTTTCTTAATACAACATAAATAATAATATCCAGGTTATTTCAATTGCATTCCATCCACAGTGATCTTTATAATATTAAAATTAAATTCAAATAATTATATAATCACTGTTTCATAACATGAAAAATTCAAACTATTTAATGCTTAAATCTTTCTGCTACTTGGTTTATTTAAGTTTAGAGTGTCTTTGAAACAACAGCACAACTTATAATGAAACTAAAGTTTAACTAAACTAAAACTAAAGTTTATTTATTCATTCAGATTTATTCATCAGAAAATTTTCAACTGCTGCAAAACGAAACGAGACAAAAGTTAACTAACATAGACACTCTGAGGAGTAAAACGGTTCATGAGCTGACGATGGACAGACAGGAGTCGTCTTCAGGGGTTTATAACTAGCAACTTTTATAATGTTGTACAGTACACTACAACCATAAGCATAGCTAGTAGCTAGCTACTGTGACTGACTGCAACAACCACACACACACGACGCCACGTCACGCACACAGAGATGAGCTCAAACTTTGCTCATGTGCTCTTAGCGATTTATTAAACTCAGTAATTACTTGCTTACCTGTGTAGAAAGGCACCATTAATAATTACTGCTGTTTCTTTTTTTTTTTTCTTTTTTTTTTTTTCCATTTATAGATGGCCTCCCTTCACACCTTATAGCCATCCTCTCACTCCAATATGTATTTTTTTTTTATTAATAGAGAGAAAGAAAGAAAGAAAGAAAAGAGAAAGTGAGACAACAAAACAACAATTATCCACAGAAAGAGCACAATGCAAACACACCAAACCTCCGTACACAATCCTGCAAAGCACATGACAGAACACAGCAACTAAACATACAAACATAAAGACTGATAATATTCATGACCTTGCAGTAGATTTCTATAAATACACATACCCATACCTACAAATATATATACAATATACATACATATATATTTATATTCAGTTATATACCCATCTACATACATCTACATATACATCCCTGCATCCATTTGTGTGTGGTTGTGAGCATGCATAAGTGAATAAGGTCCCTCCAATAGAACATTTAGTAGCGACTGTGAAGCATCAGAGACCCGTCCCCCCAAAGCCCGAGACAGACGAAGGGGTGATCAAAGCCCAAGACCCCAGGTAGGACCCTGAGCCCAGAGTCCCCAGGACCACCCGAACAGGACGAGCCACTCGTCCACTCCCCAGATCCGACCAAGTGGAAGAACCGGACGAACCCCACCAGGGACCACACACAATGACGCCCCGGTGTCAACAGCGACAAATATAATTTGTCGTAATTACTGCTGTTTCAACGTCGCTAGTTGGCCGTGTGATCAGCTCTGACTGTAACAGAGATGGTCCCCCCACTCCCCCTCCCTCCTCGGCTCGAACCAGAAGCATTGCCGATCCGCGGTGATCACGAGACGAGTCCAGGCTCGAGGGCGACGGAAAATGCGACCTGTACAGTCCATAGTTTTGGACACATGGGACATAAACTACGCATGCGCTAGTTATAATTAGATTCAATGGAAAAGCCGCAGGCGGCGCCCAGCGGGGAACCGGAAGTGCGTCACAATCAGAAAACGTTTTTTGAAACAAACAATCATTACTCATAAAATATTTATCCTACACAACTAAAAACATATATGCATACATTTCGAAATATTTTTTTATTTTTATTTCATTTTTATAAAAAAAATTAAATCTTCAAATGGTGAAGAGCTACAGTTCCAAGGAGGGGCGGCGCCCCTAGCGCCCTCTAGTGGCGGCCGCTGCTGCTGTTTATGGACATGGCGGCCCCCGTCGGGGACTCCACCGTCAAGTTTGATACAAGAAGCCTGTTACGCACAGATGAGCTCTCGCTAACAGCTTCGGGTGAAATATCAGACGATGAAGCTGAAAACGAGGACGAGGGAGAAGACGAGGACCTCTCCCAGAGCCTGATGACAGCTCACCTAGAGACCACGATGTCTCCATCCTCGCTCTGTTCGACCTGTGTCGCAGAGCGGCGGACACGCTGCGGATCAGCCGGCCAGAACCCCCACCTCGCCAACAGGTTACGAGGTTGGCGGGGAACTACTTATTCGCGAAGCAGCAGTCGGCCACGAGGCACAGGATGCCGATTTTTCCAGATTTTCTGACGGAGCTGACTCGCACATGGGCTGAAACCAGAGCTCCCATGCTTATGCCTCTCTCCCAGTTCCTTGACGTCGCCGGCATGGAGGCAGCAGGAATAGCGCCGTCCTACAGACGGAGGACACGCGGGCAGCCCACTTAGCCCCCAGAACATCGGGCTCAAAGCCAACTCTGCCCAGCAAGGCCTGCCGCGCCTCTGCCTCCCAGCTCGAAAAATGTTACCGAGCTGAGGGCCTCGCGGTCCGCGCCATGAATGCTTCAGCCATGATGCAGGCCTACTTGGCGGAGAAGCTGCAGGAGCTCCAGCAGACAACAAACAAGAAGAATGCGGCAGAGATCCTGGAGGAAGCCCGCAAGGCGACAGACTTTGTCCTTCAGATGATGGGGACTGCGGCCATCGCTCAAGGGAGATGCATGGCTGAAGTGGTCTTCTCCCAGCTCCATTTGTGGCTGACCTTGACAGACCTGCCGGAGGGCCAGCGGTATGTGTTCTTCCACCACCCGATCAAGCCATTGGGGCTCTTCAGAGGAGCTCTGGAGCGTATCCAGAGCAGGCTGGAGCAAAGACGAAAGCAGGCTGAGGCCCTAAGCGAGGGGATGCCGAGAAAAGCTTTTGCGGCGCACAGAGAGGCCAGTGGGAGCAGAGCTGTGCAGCTTCGACACCGCTCAGCCACACGCCGTGCCCCACAAAAATGGCCAGCGCTCGACGGGGAGCATCGGCCGAGACCCGCAGCAGGACTGCCTCAGGCTGGCCAGGCATGGGCCAGTAACAGGTTCGTTCCTCGATAAGCGGTTCCGCCGAGATCTTCCTCGACGAACCGGGACTGAAGGCAGAAGTTGGCCTGATGAAACGGGACCACTTCGCAGTTTTACAGGTTCGCCTGCCCATGTGGTACGGGAACCCAGACTTTTAAACCCAGACTTTGTGTGAAAAGCAGCAAAAAGCTGGTGACAGTTCTGTGTGCACAAAACAAGTTTCTGCTGTGTGTGTAAAAAAGACGATTTGTTCTTTAAAACACGAAAATAAAGTTTCTAAAGCACATCCTGCCTTGTGTCTTGACTAAAAAAAAAAGAAAAACACAGCACCTTTTTAACGAAAACAGTCTCGATAAAGGGAGAGAGCAATTACCCCTCCTCCTTCGTGAAACACAAGGTGTCAAGCAAGACAATGAGCCTCAGCGGGACGTCAGGGATCTCTGCCACAGGTAGACTTCCTGGCGACCGCTGGCAGACAGATCAGCTCGTCGAAGGGCGACCGAGTGGGGGTCACTGCTTGCCCCCCCGCACCCTCGACACATAAAAAAAACCAGAATACGCATGCCTCACAGGCTCGGCGCACATGCTCAGGCCTGGAGGGCGTGTCGTCCAAACGCGTGGGTCATGTCAACAGTCAGTCGGGGCCTCCGGCTGCAGTTCCACAAGAGGCCACCCCCCTTCACGGGGTTGCTGCTGTCAAACATAAACCCAGACCGTGCCCACGTTCTATGGAAAGAAATCTCTGTAATGCTGGAGAAAGGAGTAATAAATGTTGTTCCAAACCACAATGTACACAAAGGTCATTACAGCAAGTACTTACTCGTGCCAAAACGAGACCAGGGCTTGAGGCCCATACTGGATCTCAGAAGCCTGAACAGAAGGGTAAAAATGTACAAATTCAGAATGCTCACACGGAGGCAGGTAATCCAGTCGGTGAGACCGAGGGATTATTTCTGTAGCGTGGATCTGAAAGACGCCTTTTTCCACGTGAGCATCCTGGCACGGCACAGAAAATATCTCAATTTTACCTTCGAAGGAAAAGCATTCGAATTTCTGGCCCTTCCTTTCGGATTAAAAACTGCACCAAGATCTTTTACAAAATGTCTGGATGCAGCCTTGACCCCACTGAGGGGTCAAGGGGTCAGAGTTCTAAATTATCTGGACAATATTTTGATCCTCAGGCGCGACAGAGACCAGGTGCAACAGCACTCACAGATGGTGATGACTCACCTGGAGGCTCTGGGTTTCGTCATAAACCTGCAAAAGAGCAGTCTGACACTATATTTTTGGGTGTACAGGTCAACTCCATTCTATACAGAGCATGGCTCTCAGAGGCTCAGATTTCATCCATCCACCTCTGCCTGGCACACTTTCAGCTGTTCCAGAGAGTAATAATAATTTGTCACATTTGTCATCTGTGTATGTTTCCCATACTTGACAGATGAAATTGGTCTTCTGCATTTAACCCAACCACCACCAGGTGGTGCAGCGAGCAGCATAGTCGTGCTCGGGGAGCTGGAGAATTAGATGTGCACTCGTAGACACCCCAAGGTGTGTAGTGGCCGGGGCCGGGGCGCGAACCCGCGTCCTTTGGGTCCCAAGTCAAAAGCCCTGCCACTACACCATCTTGTCCCTCAAGCTGTGCCAGCACCTCCTGGCAGCAGCCATTGTCTATGTGCCCCAGGCCTTATTAAAAATGTGCCCGCTGCAGATATGGCTAAACAAACAAATGTATCCTGCCTCCCTCAGGTAGGTAGGGGGGATACTGATCAGCACAGAATGCATGGAGGCTCTGGAACCCTGGGGGGGGCCCTTCAGTACAGGGAACCCTCGAGTTACGTCAGGGATCGGGACCTACGAGTGTGACTTAGGTCGATTCTGTCGTACCTCGCATACCAAAAACACGTGCCTGTCGTAGGTCCGCATTTCTGCCGCAGGTCGCGGCTATACCGCTAACGGAGCGCCGCACACACATTTAACGGCATGAGAATGAACAAGCGGACATCCTGTGCCATAAACATGCACAGAACTTTATTTACAAACACTTAGATAACACATTATACCACACATTCATCCATAAACACACAAAACCAGTACAGCATGTACAGGTGCAGTACTGAAATGTTTTTTTCAGCACAGACAAAGCATACAAAATACAAATCTCTTCCTGAACAGTTCTCAGCCATAATCTGCAAATGAGTTCAACCATGAAACATGAACACTTCTCTTTGAGCAGCAGCTGTTAACATCAAAATGCAGCAAATGATAAGGAACTCTCATGCATTCATCCATGCATCCAGCAGCAGCAAAAACATGTCAACCATGAAACATGATCACCTCTCTTAGTGCAGCAGGTGTCAACATCAAAATCCAGCAAATGATAAGGAACTCCCATGCATTCATCCATGCATCCAGCAGCAGCAGCAACATGTCAACCATGAAACATGAACACTTCTCTTTGAGCAGCAGCTGTTAACATGTTGCAACCATCATGTTTTTGAAACCAGTGCAGTCCATGTGGTGTTGGTGTGCAGGTTATGTGTTAACATCAAAATGCAGCAAATGATTAGGAAACTCCCATGCATCCATCCATCCATGCATCCAGCAGCAGCTAAAACATGTCAACCAGGAAACATGATCACCTCTCTTAGTGCAGCAGGTGTCAACATCAAAATCCAACAAATGATAAGGAACTCCCATGCATTCATCCATGCATCCAGCAGCAGCAGCAACATGTCAACCATGAAACATGAACACTTCTCTTTGAGCAGCAGCTGTTAACATGTTGCAACCATCATGTTTTTGAAACCAGTGCAGTCCATGTGGTGTTGGTGTGCAGTCCATGTGCATGAAAAAGTCCATGAACCCAAAAAAGAAGCTGGAAGCAGCAGAAGAAGGAAACAAGGAAACAAAATGTCCTTACTTTGACTGAAGTGTAGGTAGACACTGATGTTTTTCTCAAGTTCAAACCTGGATCAGATGGAACTGCTTAGCCAGTGCTCAACCATGAATGATGGGAGCATTTTAGGCCAGGTGTGAGCTCAGCGGTGTGGTCCTGATGTGAACAGTTCTGTCCATCAGCAAAGGTGTTTTTTTGTTTGTTTTGGCAGCAGTCATACATGCAGGTGTTGACACAGGTGATGGATGGAGGCAGATGGAAGGACACCAGAGACAGGCAGGACTGATGTCCTGGACGACAGAGGCAGGACAGAGTGGACACACGTCCATCGATGAGGAAAGTCCACGATGTGAGCTGTGAAAACATAACACAAAAATGAACATGAGCACCTACAGGTGGGCCTGTGAACACCTGAAGATGGCAAACATCTTGTCCTCACCTGATTGGTGTGGTGCAATGATGGAGAGGTGCTAGAGGGAGAGAGGCAGGCAGGCAGGCAGGCAGGACAGAGTGGACACACGTCCATCCATGAGGAAAGTCCACGATGTGAGCTGTGAAAACAACAACACAAAAATGAACATGAGCACTTACAGGTGGGCCTGTGAACACCTGAAGATGGCAAACATCTTGTCCTCACCTGATTGGTGTGGTGCAATGATGGAGAGGTGCTAGAGGGAGAGAGGCAGGCAGGCAGGCAGGCAGGACAGAGTGGACACACGTCCATCCATGAGGAAAGTCCACGATGTGAGCTGTGAAAACAACAACACAAAAATGAACATGAGCACTTACAGGTGGGCCTGTGAACACCTGAAGATGGCAAACATCTTGTCCTCACCTGATTGGTGTGGTGCAATGATGGAGAGGTGCTAGAGGGAGAGAGGCAGGCAGGCAGGCAGGACAGAGTGGACACACGTCCATCCATGAGGCAAGAGCAACAGGTGGAAGTTCACTTCCATAGCCTGGTCCATGAGGCAAGAGCAACAGGTGGAAGTTCACTTCCATAGCCTGGTCCATGAGGCAGAGCAACAGGTGGAAGTTCACTTCCATAGCCTGGTCCATGAGGCAGAGCAACAGGTGGTTCTGTATAAACCCACACACAGACGTGAACATCTGCAAAGAATGAAAACACAGACAACAACAACTTCTCCTTACCTGTGTGGTGTGGTGCACATGTGTTGATGGACCAAGGGGGCGTGACGCTTTGGAGGCTGTCGAGAGAGCGGTGATGTTTACAGTAGATGTAGCATAAAACAAAAACTACAGGAAAAAACATTGACATGTCTTTGCTGTACCTTTCACACGATGCTGTGCTGTTATGTGAAGGTGGGCAGGTCAGTGATGGGATCGTGGAGCTGGTGGAGAGGAGGTGGAGGAGGAGGAGGAGCAGCAGGCTGTGAACAGAAGCAGATACAAATTGATTAACAGATGAAGTTATTAACGTGACACAACTCTGAAAAATAAAAATAACAATTCATCACCTGGAGGGAGGGAGAGGGGAGGCGGAGAGGGGAGGCGTCTTTTACTGGAGAGAGGCTGAGTTGTCCATGGAGTCATCCTGGCTTGCTGCAGGAGGACTGGCTGGTGTTGGATCTTCTGGTGCACCAGCAGATCCTGGAGGAAGAGGAGCTGCAGAGACGGTGACAAACCTTAACATGCTGCTCTGCACAGCCTCTTGCTTCTTCTCGTCCAGGATCTGCTGATAACACGCAAGCCCGCCCAAGATGACTCTTCGAGCCCTCTCAAACCTCTCCCCATCTTCGTCCTGCTTCTCTAACCGGGCCAAGCCGTTGTGGAACTCTTTGAAAGCCAATGCCAACTCCTGCCGGCTGAAGGTCTTGGGTGGGTTAGGGTCGGCCTGCTCCCCTTCCTCAGCCGGGATGTGCCTGTCGAGGAGAATGAGGTCGTCCACTGACAGCTCCTCTCCTTCTGTACCCAGAAGCTCTTGGACATCATCCACGTCCATCTCGAGGTCCAGTGACCTGCCCATCCTCACAACGTCCTCAATGACATTGTCAACTTCCCTGGAATCGTGTACCTGTTCAACAAGCTGTGGACACACCTTCTTCCACACGCCGCTCAGGTTGTTCTGAGTCACACGTTTCCAGGAGTGATCAATGTTCAGCACAGCATCGTGGATGTTGTATTTTTTCCAGAAGTCTTTGAGGCTGACACCTGGAGTCATTCCGGTTGCCTCCAAAGCGTTACGAATGACCCTCTGGAGATAGTACGCCTTAAACGTACTTATCACCCCTTGGTCCATCGGCTGGATCAGCGAGGTCGTGTTAGGAGGAAGGTACACCACCTGCACATCCGTGTTAATGTCGGTGAGACCAGGGGGGTGTCCTGGAGCGTTGTCCAACACCAGCAGGACTTTAAAGGGAATATTTTGGGAATTGCAAAAACGCCGGACATCTGGCACAAAATGTAGCTTAAACCATTTTGAAAACACTTCCAGCGTTACCCAGGCCTTCCTATTTGATGCCCAATAGACTGGAAGCCTTTTTTTATCAACATGACTGAAGGCTCTGGGGTTTTCAAATTGGTAAACCAACAAGGGCTTGAGTTTGCAGTCCCCAGAAGCATTCCCCCCAAGCAGCAAGGTCAGGCGCTCCTTGCCAACTTTGTGACCTGCTGCTATTCGCTCGTCTCTGCTAATGTAGGTCCTGTTGGGCAAACGCTTCCAGAACAGGCCTGTCTCATCGACATTAAACACTTGCTGGGCAGTGTACCCGCCGTCCCTGATGACCTGAGCCAGTTTGTCAGGGAAGGCCTCAGCTGCTGCGTGGTCAGCACTGCCTGCCTCTCCTGTTTAAATGCACACAAAAACAGTAAAATGAATTTTAAAAAAAATCAGAAGTCAAGGACTACCTGTACCTGTAACAAAAAAAAGATAAGAGAAATTAAATGCTCACCCTGTATTTTTAGGTTGTGCAAATTTGCTCTGTCCTTGAAGCGCTGAAACCATCCTTTGGAGGCAGTGAATTCATCAGGTCCAGTGTTCCCCTCTCCCACAGCACCCCTCCCTGAAGTGCTGCTTGACGTCCCTTCTCCAGGATCGCTCTGTTGTGACGTGCCTTCGCCTGAGTCGCTCTGTTGTGACGTGCCTTCGCCTGAGTCGCTCTGTTGTGACGTGCCTTCGCCTTGCTCGCTCTGTCCTGCCCCCTCCTCCCCCGCACCTCCCTCCTCCCCCGCACCTCCCTGACTCCTAGCTTTCAGCGTGCTGTAAATCATGCGGGCCTTCTCCCTGATCACGGCCATGCACACGGGCACGCGCCTTTGAGCATTGTCCTCGATCCAAACCAACAGCAACCTCTCCATCTCCACCAAAACACCTGTTCTCTGCTTCGTGATAATTGTGGACTTCATGGGTGCGGAACGACGCACTTGGTCCAGAATTCTCTCTCTGTCTGCCTTGATCGTCCCCACCGTAGAACGTGGAAAGTAGGGGTGGGCCATATCGTCTCGTTTACGATAATACCGGTGGATTTTTTGACACCGGTGAAAAAAATTATATCGCGGCATCCTATGATGACGTCATTTGACTGCGTCACTTTGCGATAACGGTGGTTTTGTGGAGGAACGCGGACCGCGTGAAGCAGCAGACAGCAGCCGGTGTTCCGTGGAGACTGCCTTCATGTGGAGATGCCCTACATTTTGTTAATACGCATGCGCGCGCACACCGCGAGGAGGAGGAACGAGCTAGCATTAGCCTCATAGTTGCATCTCGTAGCTTCACCGGGCAGCCGGCTTTGTGCGATCAGAGGTCCCTGGAGCTCGCCTCGATGTCGGACTGGAAGCCGAAGACATCGGGGGACAACGAGCTAACTTGGAATAATAAAGCCGACAACCTTTTAGGAGGTGCGTGCAGCTAAACCGGACTGCCCGGAGCTGCGGGTTCGGGGGCTAAATGCTAACAGCTGAAGGCGGCGCGCACAGACTGCGGCGTCGGTAAGTTATTAAAACTTTTTCTGTCTCCAACTGTATGAAGTTAGGATACTAACAGTCCTTCCTGTAAAGGGTTTAAACTGCGTGGTGCTACAGAAAGCTGCGAAGCTCAGACGTAACGCAGCGGTGCTAACAACTGGAGCTAACAGCTGGAGCTAACAGCTGGAGCTAACAGGCAAACTGATGACAGAAGCTGCCGCTTAAAGTAAGAAATTATTATTTTTATTTACTGTATGCTCTTTTAAAATGTGTTAAAGTGTTAGAATAGTCATTACCGCACACCTCAGTGGCGGCTGGTGCGGTATATATATTTTTGCTTGTTAAATATGAATATATTTTTTTGTATTCTGGTGACTGTTTATGAAAAGTCATTTTGAAATTACACATTTGTTTGGTTGATTCAATAAAAGGAGAAAATGTGAAATATCGTCTGATATCGTTATCGGGGTATTTCAAAAAATATATCGTGATATCATTTTTTGGTAATATCGCCCACCCCTAGTGGAAAGCCTAGCTTCAATGCTACCTCGGTCGCTGACATGCCCCCATCACACATTTTAACTATCTTTAGCTTCGTCTCAAGGGTTATGGTCTGCCTGGGTTTCTTACCCGCACCCTTATCAACGGACTTCGAAGGCCTCTTGGGTCCCATTTTATTTCTCTCTCACAAAAAAAAATGTCTAAAAAAACCTCGCTAAACCTATGCTACCTGTGGCTAATAAAATACCGCTCGCTAAAACCTATGCTACCTGTGGCTAATAAAATACCGCTCGCTAAAACCTATGCTACCTGTGGCTAATAAAATACCGCTCGCTAAAACCTATGCTACCTGTGGCTAATAAAATACCGCTCGCTAAAACCTATGCTACCTGTGGCTAATAAAATACCTCTCGCTAAACCTATGCTACCTGTGGCTAATAAAATACCTCTCGCTAAAACCTATGCTACCTGTGGCTAATAAAATACCTCTCGCTAAACCTAATGCTAACTGAATGCAATGCTAATGATGATCGATAAAGTGTACGTACGTTTGCTTTTCTCTCTCGCCGAAACTCAACAACTGGTCAAGATGGCGCGTCCCTTTAAATAGTACGGCAGTGTCGCCCCACCCCTACTACAGGGTCACGCCCACTGTCATGCGCGAACACTCAAGGTGTGTACCCCTCCCCCACCTTGCCGCTTGCCGTAGTGTCGCACTTTTTTTGCCGTATCTCGATTACATACTTCCAATGTATTTCTGTCGTAAGTCCGTTTTATCGGTCGTATGTCGACGGCATTCTTTCAAAGAGGCTTGTCGTAAGTCTGCGTTGCCGTAGGTCGCAGGTGTCGTAACTCGAGGGTTTCCTGTATTACCTCCGGACTGTCTGGGTTTTAATGCCCTGCGGCCATCAGGCTGGGGCAGTGGTGGATTATTAACAGTCTTTAAACCAAACTTTGCCTGTAAACAGTTGGACATGCCTGTTTCCAGCTCCAGCTTTGAGCTGAGCATATGAGATTCCTGGTTCCCTTATCAGTCAGGTTCACTCTGTGCAACACATTAACTATGGGAATTGCGCAGCCGCATGGTTCACCTGAAGTAATACATTCACGCCTATATGGCAGGTGGGCGTCAACGTCACCACATACCCTCTTGGTATACCCTCTTGGTATAAAGACGCGTGCGCCCATCTTACTTTCTCTTTTTGCCCTTCACCTCGCTTACACCTGAACTTCGTGGGACTCTCTGTGACAACATCGCTCGACTGGAGGTGAGCTCGCTCCCTACCCTGAGCGTACAGAGAAATTTCCTGCGTACTGCTGGGCTAGTGAAAGCTAGCCCAGTGCCTTTTATTTAACCTCGAGGTTTCTTTTGCTCTCTTCGCTGCAGCTTCGCTCAACGGCGCTAACTGCATCACTCGCTACCTAGCTAACGGAGTTAGCAGGCTAGCCAACGAAAGCGACTCAACAAAGAGGACGTCTCCGGACCACGTTAGCACAGCTAACGAGCTTGACTCTTCTCAGCCATGGCTCCAGAGAAGGGAAAGCGAAAATCCAAAAATTCTAAGAAGACCAGCAGGCCAGCGAGCCCCAGCTCACGAGCCTGCCCCAGCAGCTGCGGATACTCCCTTTCGGCGACGGACACCCACGAGGCCTGTTCCGTTTGCCTGGGGATGTTGCACGCTAAGACGGCGCTGGAATTCCCCGAGTCCTACCCTCACTGCAGCCAGATGCTTGAGGCCGTGAGGAAGCGTCGCGTGGACATCGTGGCCAAGGCCATGGGCGGCACCGCGGCAGCACGAGACCCGGACCTCACAGAGGCACTCACTCCCACACTGGAGCTCGAGGCCGTTGATCTGTAGGACAACGGACACGCTGACTAGGGGGACAGTATGGACATGGCAGCCCCGTTGGGGACTCCACCATCGATTTTGACACGAGAAGCCTGTTACGCGCAGACGAGCTCTCGCTAACAGCCTCGGGTGAAATTTTAGACGACGAAGCTGAAAACGAGGACAAGGGGGAAGAAGAAGACTTCTCTCAGAACCCGACGACAGCTCAGCCAGAGACAGATGTCTCCATCCCCGCTCTATTTGACTTGTGTCGCAGAGCGGCGGACACGTTGTGGATCAGCTGGCCAGAACCCCCACCTCGCCAACAGGTAACGAGGTTGGCGGGGAATTATTTCTTCGCAAAACAGCAGTCGGCCACGAGGTACAGGATGCTGATTTTTCCGGATTTCCTGACGGAGCTCACTCGCACCTGGGCTGAACCCAGGGCTCCCATGCTTCTGCCACTCTCCCAGTTCCTCGACGTCGCCTGCATGGAGGCAGCAGGAATAGCCACCGTCCCACAGATGGAGGACATGCTGGCGGCCCACCTAGCCCCAAGGACATCGGGCGTTTAGCCAACTCTGCCCAGCTAAGCCTGCCGTGCCTCGGCCTCCCAGCTCGAAAAATGTTACCAAGCTCAGGGCCTTGCGGTCCGCGCCATGAATGCATTGGCCATGATGCAGGCCTACTTGGCAGAGAAGCTGCAGGATCTCCCGCAAACAACGAACGAAAAGGCTGCGGCAGAGATCCTGGAGGAAGCCCGCAAGGTGACTGACTTCATCCTACGGATGATGGGGACCATGGCCATCGCTCAGGAGAGATGCATGGCCGAGGTGGTCATCACCCAGTGCCACCTGTGGCTGACTTTGACGGACCTGCCGGAGGGCCAGCGGTACCCCTTCCTCCACCACCCGATTGAACCATCGGGGCTCTTCCGAGAGGCTCTGGAGCGTATCCAGAGCAGGCTGGAGCAAAGACAAAAACAGGCTGAAGCCCTACGCGAGGGGATGCCGAGAAAAGTTTTCGCACCCCCCAGAAACACCAGTGGGAGCAGGGCTGTGCAGCCCCGACACCACTCAGCCACACGCCGTCCCCAGCAGAAAAGGCCAGCGTACGACGGGGAGCAACGGCAGAGACCCGCAGCAGGACCACCTCAGGCTGGCCAGTCGTGGACCAGGAACAGGTTCATTCCTCGCCAAGCAGTTCCGCCGAGAACTTCCTCAACGAACCGGGACAAAAGGCAGAAGTTGGCCTGACAAAACGGGACCACTTCGCAGTTTTACAGGTTCGTCCACCCATGTGGTATGGGAACCCAGACTTTTAAACCCAGACTTTATGTGTGAAAAGCAGCAAAGACCTGGTGACATTTGTGTGTACACAAAACATGTCTCTGCTATGTGTGTAAAAAAGACACTTTGTTCTTTAAAACATGAAAATAAAGTACCAAAAGCACAAACTGCCCTGTGTCTTGACTCAAAAAAAAAAAACATAGCACAATTTTTATGAAAACAGTCACGATAAAGGGAGAGGGCAATCCCCCTTCCTCCCTCGTGAAACACAAGGTTTCAGGTCAGATGAGCCTCAGTGGTACGTCAGGGGTCTGTCTGCAGTAGGCAGACTTCCTGGCGACCGCTGGTGGACAGGTCAGCTCGTGGAAGGCCGAGCAGGAGGAACAACTGCTTCCCCTCCCGCACCCGCGACACACGAACAACCCAGAATACACATGCCTCACCGGCTCAGAGCACACGCTAAAGCTTGGGTGGCGTGTCATCCAAACACGTGGGTCATGTCAACAGTCAGTCAAGGCCTCTGGCTGTAGTTCCACAAGAGTCCATCCCCATTCACGGGGGTACTGATGTCAAACGTAAACCCAGACTGTGCACACCTCTTGAGGGAGGAAATATCAGCAATGCTGCAGAAAGGAGTGATAAATATTGTTCCAACACACAATATACACACAGGTCACTACATCAAGTACTTCCTCGTGCCAAAACGAGGCCAGGGCTTAAGGCCTATACTGGATCCTATACTTATGCAATGTTGTTTTTGATCAACAGCTGTGGTAACTTGTTCCATTAACTCCATAAGAGCCATGGATGTTGAATTATTTGATCTAAATACATATGGATTGTCACTTAAAATGTTATTTTTATCCAGAAATTGGTCGAATCTGGTCACAAATAGTTTTTCTAGAATTTTTGAAAATTGTGGCAACAAGGATGTACAGTAGGTCTATAGTTGTTAAATACCGTTACACATTTATCACCATTTTTGAATAGAGGAACTACCTTTGCTATTTTCATTCTGTCTGGAAACACTCCTGTTAAAAATGACAAATTACATATATATGTAAATGGTTCAGTAACGACTCATTATTTCCTTTACCACCATCATACCCATGTCTTCACAGTCTTTCGATTTTTTGTCAGTACATTTTTTTACTACATTCATTATTTCTTCTTTATCAGTTCCCTTTAGAAACATACTGTTCACACAATTATCGATCAAATAACTTACACTTTTCTCCACTTTTGGTATTGAAGCCGCAAGGTTAGATCCAACATTTACAAAGTAATTATTAAATCCATTTACAATTTCGTAATCATTGTGTATTTCCTTGATATTTTCCACATAATGTTGAGAAAGACCCCCACTAACCTTTTTTTTTAGAACACTATTCATTACTCGCCATGTTGCCCTCATATCACCACTACATTTATGTAACAATTCACTATAATATTCTCTCTATGTTTTCTTATGATCCACGTTAACTTGTTTTTGTACACTTTATATTTGTTTTCTGCCTCAAGTGTTCTGGATTTCAAAAAACATGAGTATAGATAGTTCTTTTTTTTTTTTACATGCATTTCTCAGTCCATTCGTCATCCATGGTTGATCAATGGTGTTTTTATGTATATTAATTTTTTGCACACAATTTTTTTATACAAAACTTCTAGAATATTCATAAATTTTTCATAAAATAGATTCACATCATCCACATACACATCATCCCAAATTTGTTTGTCTAAATCATCTTTTTTTCAAATCCCGGTTAAAGACTCACTACTATTCTGTTGCTTTCAACACCAGCTGATCTGTGTTTGGTTGTTTTATTTATGATCTGCAAAGTTTTTTATGTCTTTCGTTTTGTACTTCATTGTGTGTGTTACCTGTTGTTTGTTTGTTTGTTCAGCACTTTGGTTTGGCCTTGTTCTTGTATAAAGTGCTTTATAAATAAAATGGTATGGTATGGTATCTTTAAATTATCTAAGTTTTTTTTTACATGTTTATTATTTTGTTTTTTTCTCATAATTTTTTCCATAGCAATTTCATAATTTTTGTAAATTGTGAAAATTGGTAAATGATCACTCAAATCATTCATCAAGATACCACCTATCACATCACCATCTGTGAATATGATCTGTTAATAAAAATGTATTGATTATAGTAGCACTGTGTGATGTGATTCTTGTTGGATTAGATATCAACGGAAAAAAACTCAAACTACACATTGAATCCATAAATGTACTAATGTCATTTGAGTCAGCCCCTGTACCCATATCAATGTTAAAATCTCCATACACACAAAAAATAATAATAATAAATAAATAAATAAACGTTTTTGTTACAACTTTTAACCAATATTTCCACTGTGAATAATTCTATTTTGGTCCAGGTGATCTATATACATAGCTTGTTATGTTTTTATTTTTCTTATTTATTATTTCTATTGTTATCATTTCCATTAAATTGTTAACAGTCATAGACATTTCACTATATAATCTACACTTTATTTCATTTTTTTTACAAATAGGGCCACTCCTCCACCTTTTTTATTTTTCCTATTCACCCATCCAGGCTGTCATATTGTTAAGTTTGCAGATGATACAGTTGTGGTCGGATGCATCACAAACAATGATGAGTCCAGCTACAGGCAGGAGGTGGAACACCTGGGGCCTCATGTATCAATGGTGCGTACTCACAAAAACCGTGCATACGTCACTTTCCACGCAAAACTCCGTATGTATCAAAACTGAACTGAACGTGGATATGTGCGCATTCCCACGCCAGCACCATGGCTGGCGTACGCACGTTTCGGTGGTTTTTGTGCCTTTGGCGACACTTACAGGTGATTCTGAAAAACTGAAGCCCCACAATCTGTGGTTGACTTTAAGAGCGGCTTGAAGACCTTTCTTTTCAACCGAGCATACTCTACCTCCTCATGATTCTACTTTTGATCTAGCTGATACTGTTGTTGATTTTAATTGTTTTATTAATTGTTTTATTGACATTTAATTCTGTTGCACCTTGTAGCACTTTGAGATTTTCATTAATGAAAAGTGCGTTATAAATTGAATTCATTATTATTATTATTATTATTATTATTATTATTATTATTATTAACTGTTCATGATGTGAAAATGATTAATATTCCCACCAAACACACGATTAACAAGTATTACATCCACATGACGCAGTTAAATAAAGGACGCGCAAAGTTGTGCAAAAAATAAATTTAACAGGAACGGATTCATTCAGCCTTACTGGAGGATATAATAAATAGTGTAACACGCAGAGCATTTATTTATAAACAGATATAATTTTCTGATCTAGGATATCAGCCGTTTTCAGAAATAATAATTTTTCAGTTTGGCACTGCTGCGCTCTGGAGCAACACAGGAGCCATGCATCACGCGTGCACATGAGAAGCAGCGATCAAACTGTTCCCGAGCTTTCCAGAGGGAGCTGGCAGGTCGATCGGGGCTGTGCCAGTCCAGTCCACACAAAGCCGATTCATGTCCAATGGAATGTCTCATCTATATGATTCCAAAGGCTGAGTCATGCTCGTGCTTTGGAGCGCGCGCGCACCCTCGCCGGTGTTACACGGCAGCTGTTTCATAATCTGTGTTTATTGTAGATTTCTCCAAAATGACACGTGAAAGTACACCATATATAACTTGTAGGAGAGTAAAAGCTTCACAGACAAACAGATTGCGCACAAGGCTGCAGCGCGCGCAGCGTTTGGAGACTCCAACATCACGTCATGTCATGAAAACTCTCCACTGAGACGCACAGACCCGTTTCTTCATGTCATCTATTAAATAAACAAAGATCTATGTTCTACCAAACATCTAAGTTCCTCTGTGTTTACAGTAATTATGGTAATAAACTCGTGCGCAAAGTTAATATTTTCACTCAGAATGAATGGATGAGCCGTTGCGCACCAAAGCAGGGTGCGCGCACACACAAATACCGACACACAATCACTCGTTCTTTGCGTGATGAACACATTTTATTACTATTCTTACTTAGGATTTTTTCCTCACTCATATTATATTAAATTCATTATTTTCCTGAATCTAGAAATAATTTCTGATCGCGCAGGGATCAAACAAACATGTCCTTCACACATGCAGGAAGTAATTTGCATCTGTTTAACATATGTAAATGAAGGCGTGTCAGGGGAGGTGTCTCACGTGCGCTCAGTTCCACGTTGATTGTGATGTACAAAAGGAATGTGCGTGGATTCAGGTGTACGCACGGTTTGATACATCTGGATTTTTTTGTGCATACGCAGTTTTCTGGATTTGACCGTGCGTCACGTTTCAGTAAGAAATCCACGCAAGTCTTTGTACATGAGGCCCCTGGAGAGCTGGTGCAAAGAGAATAATCTTCACATGAATGTGAAGAAGACAAAGGAGATGATTGTGGACTTCAGAAGGAACAAACACACCCACGCCCCACTGAAAATAGGTGGGTCTGCAGTGGAAGTGGTCTCCAGCTACAAATACTTGGGTGTACACTTGAATGATAACCTCAGCTGGAGCAACAACACCACCAGCCTGATCAAGAAAGGTCATCAGAGACTCTACTTCCTCAGACGGCTGAGACGAGCTGGTCTGAGCAGCCCAGTCCTCACCTCCTTCTACAGGTGTGCAGTGGAGAGCATCCTGTGCTCCAGCATCAACGTGTGGCATGGAGGCTGCACAGCTGCAGAGAGGAAAGCTCTACAGAGAGTGGTGAAGGCTGCACAGAAGATGTTGGAGTCAGTCTCCCCACCATCACAGACATCTACACCTCCAGATGCAGGAAGAGAGCCACCTGCATCATGAAGGACCTCACTCACCCAGCACACACACTTTTTGCCATCTCCCCTCAGAAAGGAGATTGATGAGCATTAGGTGTAAAACCACTAGACTGAGGAACAGCTTCTACCCTGAGGCTGTTAGACTCATGAATAAATAACCAGAAGAATCACTGTGAAATATCACATCATGTTGCTACTGATCTGTTTCATGTTGCTGCTGATCTGTTTCATGTTGCTGCTGATCTGTTTCATGTTGCTGCTGATCTGTTTCATGTTGCTGCTGATCTGTTTCATGTTGCTGCTGATCTGTTTCATGTTGCTGCTGATCTGTTTCATGTTGCTGCTGATCTGTTTCATGTTGCTGCTGATCTGTTTCATGTTGCTGCTGATCTGTTTCATGTTGCTGCTGATCTGTTTCATGTTGCTGCTGATCTGTTTCATGTTGCTGCTGATCTGTTTCATGTTGCTGCTGATCTGTTTCATGTTGCTGCTGATCTGTTTCATGTTGCTGCTGATCTGTTTCATGTTGCTGCTGATCTGTTTCATGTTGCTGCTGATCTGTTTCATGTTGCTGCTGATCTGTTTCATGTTGCTGCTGATCTGTTTCATGTTGCTGCTGATCTGTTTCATGTTGCTGCTGATCTGTTTCATGTTGCTGCTGATCTGTTTCATGTTGCTGCTGATCTGTTTCATGTTGCTGCTGATCTGTTTCATGTTGCTGCTGATCTGTTTCATGTTGCTGCTGATCTGTTTCATGTTGCTGCTGATCTGTTTCATGTTGCTGCTGATCTGTTTCATGTTGCTGCTGATCTGTTTCATGTTGCTGCTGATCTGTTTCATGTTGCTGCTGATCTGTTTCATGTTGCTGCTGATCTGTTTCATGTTGCTGCTGATCTGTTTCATGTTGCTGCTGATCTGTTTCATGTTGCTGCTGATCTGTTTCATGTTGCTGCTGATCTGTTTCATGTTGCTGCTGATCTGTTTCATGTTGCTGCTGATCTGTTTCATGTTGCTGCTGATCTGTTTCATGTTGCTGCTGATCTGTTTCATGTTGCTGCTGATCTGTTTCATGTTGCTGCTGATCTGTTTCATGTTGCTGCTGATCTGTTTCATGTTGCTGCTGATCTGTTTCATGTTGCTGCTGATCTGTTTCATGTTGCTGCTGATCTGTTTCATGTTGCTGCTGATCTGTTTCATGTTGCTGCTGATCTGTTTCATGTTGCTGCTGATCTGTTTCATGTTGCTGCTGATCTGTTTCATGTTGCTGTGTTCATTTGTGCCCATCTGCTCATACAGACTCATGTTCGTGCTGCTGTTTAGAGTAATGTTTTTCATGATATTAGTGCTTAGTGTATTTTTAGTTGATGTTTTTCTTAGTTCATATCTTAGATGTTATTACTGTTCTTCTTTTACATTTTATTGTTGGATGTAACCGGGACCCTGTGTACATAATCTTGTTTCATCACATGTACCACATTCTCTGACTCTGACTCTGTCTGATTGTTTTATATTTTAGTTTCTACCTGTTAACAACAATGTCATTCAGCCCTCATCAATAACTCTTTGTTTTATTTTCTTCTTCTTTTCCATGGGCACAGTTACTCTGAAACCCGACAAATGGTATTCACAGATATTCACAGAGGAGGGACCCTCAGTTTGATGGTAGAAGTGTCCAATTGTCTTGTCAGTGCTGTGTAGTGTGTAAACACTGACTTGAATAAAAGGGAGAATGCTTTGTGAACATGGAGGGTGGCCTCAATATGTAATTTGGCATTAACCCTGGTTTACGTATGAGTCATGGAAATAATAGCGATGATGTGAACATCTGCCAAGCTGGGGGGTTTTTTTCAGCCTACAAATGAACAAACACACACACACACACACACACCTACTGCCACAACTAATCAACCTTTAGAAACACAAAATGACTATAACTTAGCCAGCTGTGTAATTCTTAACACATACTAATGGGCTCCACAACATTTCTATACCATACAATACCATACCATTTTATTTATAAAGCACTTTAAACAGGAACAAGTCCACACAAAGTGCTGGACAAACAAACATGCAACAGGCAACACAGACAATGAAGTACAACACGAAAAACATAAAAACATTGCAGATCATAAATAAAACGATCCAATACAAATCAGCTGGCATTGAAAGCGATGGAGTAGTAGTGAGTTTTTAACCGGGATTTGAAAACCGAGAGTGCCCAAAACTTTAACTGGTATGAACTGCTTAAATGTTGCCTTTATTTGTGAGAGTCAAACCTATTTGTTACTGTACTGTGATCTCTGGAAGGAAGAAAAAAAAATCACTATTTCCACTTTAATTGGTGATATGTCACTTTGTGCTGCTGATTATCAATGCTGCTGATTTCTTGCTGTATGCTGCTATATTCATACCCATCTGCTCACAAGAGACTCATGTTTGGGCTACTGTTTAATACACCATATTATTTTTACCTCCTTAGTGTTTAGTGTATATCTTAGATCCTTATATAGTAGTCCCACCCTCCATTGTGTATTTCTGGATTTAGAAAAAGCATATGACAGAGTGCCAAGAGAGGTGGTGTGGTATTGCACGAGGAAATCTGGAGTGGCAGAGAAGTATGTTAGACTGGTAAAGGACATGTATGGAGTAGCCGTGGCGTAGTGGTAATGGCAGTCGTCCACCGATCGGAAGGTTGGAGGTTCGAATCCCGGTTCCCCACACCATGTGTCGTTGTGTCCCTGGGCAAGACACTTAACCCCAAGTTGCTCCCGGTAGGACTGGATGGCGCCTTGCATGGCAGTCTGCCGCTACCGGTATATGAGTGTGTGTATGAATGGGTGGATGGTTGGTATTGTAAAGCGCTTTGGGGCCCCTCATAGGGGGTTGGAAAGCGCTATATAAATAAGCTCCATTTACCATGTATGAAGACAGCAGGACATGTATGAAGACAGCAGGACAGTGGTGAGATGTGCTGTGGGAGTGACAGATAGCTTCAAGGTGGAGGTGGGAGTTGCATCAAGGATCGGCTCTGAGCCCCTTCTTGTTTGCTCTGGTGATGGACCGACTAACAGATGAGGTCAGGCAGGAATCCCCATGGACTATGATGTTTGCAGATGACATTGTGATCTGTGGTGAGAACAGGGAACAGGTGGAAGAGAACTTGGAGAGGTGGAGGTATTCACTTGAAAGAAGAGGAATGAAAGTCAGCCGTAGTAAGACAGAGTACATGTGTGTGAATGAGAGGGAGGAGGTGGAACAGTGAGGCTACAAGGAGCAGAGGTCACAAAGGTGCAGGACTTCAAGTACTTGGGGTCCACTGTCCAGGAAAATGGGAAATGTGGTAAAGAGGTGAAGAAGAGAGTCCAGGCAGGATGGAGTGGATGGAGAAAAGTTTCAGGAGTGATTTGTTACAAAGGCATGTCAGAAAAGGTCAAAGGAAAAGTTTACAAGACAGTGGTGAGACCAGCTGTGTTGTATGGTCTGAAGACAGAGACATGGACAAAAACACAGGAGAAAGAACTGGACTTGACAGAAATGAAGATGTTGAGGTTCTTCTCAGGAATAACAAAGATGGATAAGATTAGGAATGAGATCATCAGAGGTACAGCACATGTTGAACAACTGGGAGATAAAGTTAGGGAGGCCAGACTGAGATGGTTTGGACATGTCCAGAGGAGGGACAGTGGTTTGGACATGTCCAGAGGAGGGACAGTGGGTATATTGCCAGGAAAAAGACAAAGAGGAGATATATGGATGCAGTTAGAGAGGACATGAAGGTAGTTAGAGTGAGGACAGAGGATGCAGAGGACAGAGTGAGGTGGAGGAGGATGGCTCGCTGTGGCGACCCCTGAAAAGGAAAAAGCCGAAAGCAGAAGAAGAAGAAGATACAGTAGTCTATTGTTTATCACGGGGATCTGTACCCTGACGCCTTGCAATAAGTAAAAAAGCGCAAAATAGTAATAGTTGTACAACTAGAAAATAGTAGATTATTTTAGTATACATATATATATATATATATATATATATATATATATATATATATATATATATATATATATATATATATATATATATATATATATATATATATATATATATATATATATATATATATATATATATATATATATATATATATATATATATATATATATATATATATATATATATATATATACATATATATATATATATATATATATATATATATATATATATATATATATATATATATATATATATATATATATATATATATATATATATATATATATATATATATATATATATATATATATATATATATATATATATATATATATATATATATATATATATATATATATATATATATATATATATATATATATATATATATATATATATATATATATATATATATATATATATATATATATATATATATATATATATATATATATATATATATATATATATATATATATATATATATATATATATATATATATATATATATATATTAATGCTTTAACAGAGTAACCGAGTTTTCGACAGATCGAGCGCTTTGACTTCTATCGAGGCTTTTTTGTCCACCTCGACTACCCGTAGTGACGTCATCACGTCGCAGTAACGTCTGTACGTCACATCACGTGATAAAAACAGAGCGCGGGGTAGCTTTTAGCTTCTAGTAGACGCTACAAAATGGATTCCTTTGTGCACACGGATGTATGGAGCTGGTCCAGTCTTGTCAAAAAGGTAAAACAGTTTATAATTTTATAAATTGCGCTACTCATTGAAACATCCTGTTGACTTTCTTTGCTTTGAACACCGTTGGCCGTAGTAGATTGTGACAGCAGAGGGCAGTGTTTCATTAACATGGCCGAAACGGCTTCATCTCTCTCGTTTCACAAAGAAAAAGAAACAAATATTAATCTCTCTAGAGCTATTAAAAACCTTTAAACACAATCTCTAAAAGTAAACCTAAATTGCACAGCACTGCAGGCGGTGGTACGGTGTGGCTGTGGCCCCATTTGTTTTTTAAGTTTCGGTTTTCAGCGCGTTACTTTCACTTTTAATATTAAAGGACAACACCCACCGTGACAGTAACAATTCACCATATTGGAGAATTACTGTAGTATTTTATGAATTTTATTTTCATTTTTGCATTTGGGCCAGGCGAGGGTTAAAAAAAAAAAAAAAAAAAAAACCCACTCCCGAATGAATCCGGAAACCTGGCCGAAGAGTCCCGAAGGGTCATGCCTTTTGTTACATTGATCTCCACCCAGAAAGCAAGGCAGAAGGTAGGAGTGAGTTTCCATGGAGGTTTATGAGAGTGAGAGTAAAACTGCATATTTCCTGGTGCATTTTTGTGTACAACTGGACCAGTGGTCTGCTTTTATTTTTTATTTATTTTATAGACCTTTTTAATAAGATATAACACCGCTGCGACTGTTGCTGGCTGCTCTCCTCTCCTCTGCCCAGAGAGGAGCGAGCCGCGCGGCTTCTCCCTGGCTCCCCGTTCCGCTCCATCAGCTTTGAAGTTCGTGCCGGGGCTCGGTTCTGCTCGGTTCTGTCCCAGTCTTGTTGCTGGAGCACGGGAGAGCACGGGAGAGCACGGGGAAGCCCGCGCGCTCAGAGCTCCGCGCTGCGGCTGCCTTTCTACTCCCGACCTGTCTGGTCAGGGGAGAGAATAAAAAGGCGATGCGGAAATGAATGAATTTGTCGCGATCAAGCGAATTAAACTAGTATGTCTACGTGGATGCTGCTCAGAATATGACAGACATCAGTGAGCGACCGCTTCTCTTTTTTTTTTCCTCTCTTAGAGCAGCGGTCATGGAAGTTGATGAAGGCTTATTAAAACTCCGCCTGTAACTCCAAGGCGGAATCTTTAGTGATGTGAATGCCCATATTTGGAGAGGGGCAGATCTTCCCGGAGCTTCTGCTAAAATCTGCTATAAATCATGAAATAACACATTTTGCATTATTTCTCTACAATATAAATAAACGCTCCTGTATTATTTTTAAATAAACTAATAAATATTAATGGCGATGCAATTTGAAAACATGGTGGGTCATGGACTTTAATAATAATAACTAATAGTTTTGTTTTTCCTGTGACTTATGTGCAGTATGATAAATGATAGGAGCATAATAAATGCTCCCAATGCTTTGTTGGTCTTTTTTTTCTTTTTGTAAAGACGTTTTTAGGCATTTATATTTATTTATTTATTTTGCATCGTAAGACACTGTGACGTCATCGGCTACTCGAGCGTCGTTCGAGTTTTTTTATGTTAATGTCGAGGTTAAAAATTATGTACTCGTTCAACCCCTAATATATATATATATATATATATATATATATATATATATATATATATATATATATATATATATATATATATATATATATATATATATATATATATATATATATACACTCTTTGCTCCACTCCCCTCAGGACGGAGGTTGAGGAGCATTAAATGTAGAACCACTAGACTGAGGAACAGCTTCTACCCTGAGGCTGTTAGACTCATGAATAAATAATCAATATGAATAAACACTGCAAAATATCACATCATGCTGATGCTGATCTGTTTTCTTGTTGCTGTGTTCATCTGTGACCATCTGCTCATACAGACTCGTGTTCGTGCTGCTGTTTATAATGATGTTTTTCTACTACATTAGGGCTTAGTATTACTATGTTTTTCTCTTGCATGTTGTTGGATGTAACTGGGACCCTGTGTACATAATCTCATTTCATCACATGTACCACATGTGGTGCAAATGACAAT
>JBBPBX010003786.1:29825-53964 GCA_038048925.1 Garcialebias charrua | reverse complement strand
TATATATATCCTTCCCACACAGAATGTTATGATTTCCCTCGCTCTACCTCCTCTGCTCTCAGCCACCACCAAGCGTTCTTGGCCACACCCACTTCTCCACTCTGCACGCAGAAAAGCTTATCAGCTGCAGCATGAAGTTTATCCTGCAGCTCTGGGCTGCACAAAGGTGCGACAGGTGCTAAATAATTTGTTATCCTGGCAACAGCCATTGTCTACGTGCCTCAGGCCTTGTTAAAAATGCGCCCTCTACAAATATGGCTCAACAAACAAATGTATCCTGCCCCTCCCAGACGGACAGGGGGGATACTGATCAACCCAGAGTGCATGAAGGCTCTGGAGCCCTGGAGGGCACCTTCAGTGTTCAGGACAGGCGTCACGCTGGGATGAGTGCTGTCTCGAGTACTGGTCACCACAGACTCATCAAAAACAGGATGGGGAGGTCTCTGCAGGAACCAGCACGCCCAAGGGGTCTGGAAACAGCAGGAGGCAAAGCTCCACATAAATTTCCTGAAACTTAAAGCAGTGTTTTTGTCCCTGAAGCATTTTTACAGGAAGGAGCTGGTTGCACAACAACAGTCCTGATAAAATCAGACAACAGGACGACTGTGTCCTACATCAACAGAGAAGGCATGACACGGTCCCAACCCCTCCTCAGGTTGACACACAAGCTGCTCACGTGGTGCAGCTCCCGGATATTGTCGCTGAGGGCGACCCACATCCCGGGCGAGCTAAACCACGGGGCAGACGCCCTCTCAAGAGGGCCCCTCCTCACCTTAGAGTGGAGGTTGAACCCACGCATCGTGGGCCAGATCTGGGCACAATACGGACGGGTATCCATAGATTTGTTCACTTGCAACAGCAATACGCACTGCGACCTGTATCATTCGATAAGGGAGACAGATGCACCGCTGGGAACAGACGCCCTGGCGTACGAGTGGCCAGCAGGGAGCTGTATTATGCGTTCCCCCCTATCCCCCTGATCTAGGCGACGTTGGAATGCGTACGCAGGGGAGCTCTCTCCCTGATACTGATAGTTCCCAGGTGGCCACAGAAACCGTGGTTCCCAGAGGTGATCTCACTGTTGACGGGGACACCATGGCAGCTGCCCCCCCACAGGGACCTGCTGACCCAGGTCCACGGGCAGTTCCTTCACCCACGCCCAGAATTGTGTTAACTCTGGGCCTGGCCGCTGAAAGGAACCGGCTGATGGCCTCCGGCCTGCCTGGTAATGTCATAAACACAATACAAGGAGCGAGAGCTTAGTCCACTCAGACTCTCTACGCTCGCAAATGGCGTGTTTTTGAGGCCTGGTGTCTAGAGAGGAATATTATCTCATGTTCCTGTGACGCTTATCCTTGGAGAAATGAAGAAATTATGTTGTTCAGAAGATCATGTCGTAAGGTAGAGCGTTTGTGGAAATCTACTAAACTTGAAGTCCACAGACTGCACTTAAAGGAGCTGATGTCAGCCCTAAATGAGATGATTAAACAGGCCAGGTCAGCATATTTTTCTAATCTTGTAAGTATAAATAAGAAAAATTCAAAAGTCTTGTTTGATACCATTAATAATATGGTTTCACCTCCACTCCCTCCTGTGCCTGTATTCTCATTAGATGATTGTAACAAATTTTTAAACTATTTTGTAGAAAAGGTTGACAACATCAGGGCAAGTGTTAAATCAGCTGGTTTCACCCTCAGTTCAGTTCTTTCAGTGAGCTCCTGGTCTTCATTTACACCTGTCACTTTAGAGGATGTGAAGGTTGTTCTAAAAGAGATCAAACCTTCCTCCTGTGTGCTAGATGCTGTCCCTGCATCACTGTTCTTGAAGGTGCCAGATATCATCAGTCCCCATGTAGCAAAATTAATTAACATTTCTCTTTCTACAGGGTCAGTTCCATGTTTTTTGAAACAAACTGTTTTAAATCCTATTTTGAAAAAGCCCAATTTGGATCCCACTGAGCTCTGCAACTACAGGCCA
Organism: Garcialebias charrua; assembly: GCA_038048925.1. Lineage (NCBI taxonomy): Eukaryota > Metazoa > Chordata > Actinopteri > Cyprinodontiformes > Rivulidae > Garcialebias > Garcialebias charrua. The sequence continues at coordinate 51,987 of JBBPBX010003786.1, read as the reverse complement.
ATATCAAAATTGCCTTTTCTTGCTAAAATTTTGGAGAAGTTAGTTACTGCACAGTTGAATACTTTCTTGCAAAGTAATAATATTCTGGACAAATTTCAATCTGGTTTTCGCAAAATGCACTCCACTGAAACTGCCTTATTAAAAGTATCCAATGACATTTTGATGGCTGCAGACTCTGGTCAGAGCAGTGTTTTGATTTTATTGGATCTTTCTTCAGCTTTTGACACAGTCGACCACACAATTCTAATACATCGACTGCAACATGAATTAGGATTTTCAGGAACTGTCTTGAAGTGGTTTTCCTCTTATTTAAACAACAGAAAATTTTCAATGTTTGTAAATAACATACAGTCTAAGACCTCTCCGTTAATGTATGGTGTTCCTCAGGGTTCAGTCTTGGGTCCTATTCTGTTCATTTTATACATCACCCCCCTTGCAAAGATTATAAATAGCTTCAGAAATGTCTCTTACCATTTCTATGCTGATGACATTCAACTCTATTGCTCCTTCAATGACTCAGAATTACACAAGTTAGATGAATTAGTAAACTGCGTGTCCCATATTAAGGTGTGGTTAGCCAACAACTGCCTTCAGTTAAATTCTGCCAAGACTGAAACCCTGATCATTGCCCCTGAACAGAAAGTTCCTCTAATCAAGCAACACCTCGGTTCTCTGGGCTCCTCTTCTCAGCCGAGCCTCAGAAACCTTGGTGTCCGGTTTGACCAGTCAATGTCTTTGGACAAACATTCAAAGCTTCTGGTCAGAAACTGCTTTTATCACCTGAGGAACATTTCTAAACTGAGAGCATTATTATCCAAATCCGACCTGGAGATGATTATTCATGTTTTTATCTCTTCTCGTTTAGATTACTGCAATTCCCTTTTTACTTGTTTTAATAAATCTGCTGTCGCTCGTGTCCAGTTGGTCCAGAACGCTGCTGCGAGGCTTTTAACAGGAACTAATAGAAGGTCTCACATCACACCGGTTTTATATGATCTGCATTGGCTCCCTGTTGAATTTAGAATTCATTTTAAAATCTTGGTATTAACTTTTAGAGCGTTAAATGGACAGGCCCCCCAGTACATCACAGAAATGCTGATCCCTTATTCTCCAGCCCGCACCCTTCGTTCTTCAGCATTGAACCTTCTAAAAGTCCCTAAGACCCGGTTTAAAACCCGGGGTGACCTTTCCTTTCAGGCCGTGGCCCCCCGGCTGTGGAATGCCCTGCCCCTGTCTCTTCGTGTGACCGCCTCTATTGATTCCTTTAAAATGCAGCTCAAGACACTTTTATTCAGACAAGCTTTTAGATAAATGTTTTTATTTAGTGTTTTTATCAATTGTTCTTGTTTTTATTAGCTGTTCTTATTGTTTTGATTAATCAGCTTTTACTACAGTAATTCTTTTGTCTATTTTAATCTTTTATTTATATGTTGTACAGCACTTTGTGATTTTATCTATGAAAAGTGCTATATAAATAAACTTTACTTACTTACTTACTTACTTACCTGGTCCAACTCCTCACTTTTCTACAAGACCTGCTAGAGAAGGGCTGCTCTTTCTCCACCATAAGGTCTTCCTGTCAGCCATCTCAGCATGCCATGAAGGCTGGGGAGGTAAGTCACCTGGTGCCCACCCTCTCATGATACGATTCATGAAGGGCGTACTGAGGAATAGGCCTCCCAGCAGGACTCTGGCCCCTTAGTGGGACCTACAGTTAGTCCTGGACGCTCTGTGTGAGCCTCCATTTGAGCCTCTTAGCAGCATTAAGATAGATTTGTTATCTTATAAAACTGCATTGCTCTTAGCTCTTTGCTCAGCTAAACGCATGGGTGACCTCCACGCTTTATCTGTACACCCAATGTGTACCAGGTTTGCCCCAGACGGGTCAAAGGTCACCCTGCGTCCAAACCCCGCATATGTGCCAAAGGTTCCAACTTTAAATCCAAGAAGTCTTGACTTTGAGCTGTCAACATTTCCTCCCCCCATACTAACTGAAGGACAGAGGAGGCTGAACACGCTCTGCCCTGTTAGGGCCCTGAGTGCTTACATGGAAAGAACTGTCAGTTGGAGAAAAACAAACCAGCTGTTTGTGTGTTTTGCTAATTCAGCTGCTGGCAGAGCCCTGTCAAAACATTGCCTCTCACACTGGGTGACTGAGGCCATAACGAGGGTATACAGCAGTAAAGGTCAGCAGGTGCCCAGTGGAGTACATGCTCACTCAACTCGAGGCCTGGCTGCCTCATGGGCCCTTTTCGAGGGTGTACCAGTAGCAGAAATATGTGCTGCGACCAACTGGGCATCATCAAACACATTTATGAAACACTACAGTTTAGATGTCACAGCATGTGACGTCACTCAGGCTGTCCTCTCTACCACAGAGTAGAGAACAGCTAAACGCCTGCAGTCTAAGGCATAAGTTCTCACAAGCATGCATTTCCAGAGCATTTCCAGGGCGTGATTGAATTACGTTCCCATAGTCAATGTGTTGCACCGAGTGTACTGACTGAAAAGGGAACTGAAAGTTATGCACCATAACTCATGTTTCCTGAAGGAAGGGAACGAGATGCAACACATGTTTGCCCTTTCAATGCCCAAGCTCGGTGAAGTGCACCCTGAGAATGAAGGTGGGGCTTCAGCCCCTTTTATGCAAAGAGGGCGGGGCCTCATTGCTGACGCTGACGCCCACCTGCCTTTAGAAAAGGCGTGATTGTATTACTTCAGGTGAACCATGCGGCGGCGCAATTCCCATAGTCAATGTGTTGCACCGAGTGTACTGACTGAAAAGGGAACAAGGTAGGCACAAAAATCTGCAAGGTGTAAACAAGGAAACAAAAGCATTAATCTTTTGTAAAGGTTGAGGTATTTCACCAGGTGAACCAAACGCTCCAGTTTCTGTCTTCAGAAGAGAAGGCTGCTTACATTGTAGAAGGGGCGGCCGTGGTGTAGTGGTAATGGCAGTCGTCTCCCGATCGGAAAGTTGGCGGTTCGACTCCCGGGACCCACACCATGTGTCGTTGTGTCCTTGGGCAAGACACTTAACCCTGAGTTGCTCCCGGTAGGACTGGAAAGCACCTTGCATGGTAGTCTGCCGCCACCGGTTTATGAATGTGTGTAGCATTCAATATATGTGTAGCACTTTGAGATTTTCAGTAATGAAAAGTGCGTTATAAATTGAATTAATTATTATTATTATTAGAAGTGAACCTCATCTGCTCATGGGCTGCAGCTGGTGCTCTGGAGCTGTGTGGAAGGTGGTTAGTGAACTAGAATCCTCACACAAATATGGAAAATTATCAAACATTTGTTTAACCCATGAAGACTTAGTTCTTTTTAGCAGCATCCTGAAAAATACAACATTTGTATGTCATGCTAATGCTAATTGGCATGCTATTGTTTGTTTACTTTATTTATTTGCAAATTTTTATGATTCTCTGATCCACTAAAAATACACCTCATCAACTCTCGGCACGCTATTATCGAGTTGTCTCCCCACAGAGAGGCACCGCTGTGCAGCAACAAATCTGGAATTCAATTAACCAAATCACAGCTTGACCTTTGATATTGCATAACAACATAAGAGGGTAGTTATCACCATGTGTTGGTGGAAAAATGCAAAAACAAACACAAATAAAAGCTTTATTTAATTTCTTGTCAGCTGACACTTGTTGCTCCATTTCTTTAAAGCCCCCACCATGCACCCCCATCTGTCCTTATTGATCAGTCTCCTTTCAGGGACTTGTTCCTTCCTCTCTCCGGGGAGATGTATTGGCGTTCAAAGCAGCAGTTTGTCATATCGATATTAGTGCTCTGCTCTTACTTATGCAACAGAACGTCTCAACAACAAATATGCATAAAGCATCAATGTTATGGTGTCCATTTGATTCATTGCTGTACCACAGAGGCAAATGTTTGCCTGCTTTTATGCCATCAAGCAGGGCAATAAATACCATGGAAAGAGATAATTTACTGCATGATGCTTGATAAATTAGTTACTGAACTCAACCTCTTACAGTACACATGGAAAGTTACTGAGTCACCTGTTTCAGTCCATTTCCAGCTGAAGCATGAAACTGATGAATGATGTTCACTCCTAGACAAAATGAACAAATTATAGCATGTTATTGTGCTGGCTATCAAATCCTTTGTACCTAATGGTACATTAAAAGATAACTAACTAGCACTTGGCATACGTCACATTAAAAAGTAAATGATGTCAGTATAATTGAAGACATGCTGTGATAACGAAAAAGAATATGAAGTTCTGAAATTACATTTTACAAAAACTGGCTCATCTTTTACTTCTTTGATTGCTCATGTTAGGGATTGCCTGCCTTCATCTTACCCTATCCCAAAATTCACCTCTGCATTTCCTATTTCACTACCTCCATTAACCTTCTCTGTGGTTTTTCTTGTTTGTTTTCTCAATGGAAGCTCCATCTTCAATATCCTTATTCTGTTCTCTCTCCCTCCTTTACTCATGTCTGAACTGTTTATAAAGTTGTCTCCAAACTGCTCGGTCTGAACGGTTCCTTTTTGAATCCTGTCCACTTTAGTCTCGCCCAATGAAAATCTTAATAGCTTCAATTCTTCCTGAAGCAGCGTTTTTGTTAGTGGCATCATCCCCAAACCAAACATCGTAGAAGGCTTTACTACCATCTTGTAAACTTTTGCTTCCAGTCTTGTAGCTATCCTGGTACAAATCATCCCTGACATTCATCTCCATCCACTCCACCCTGCTTGTACTTGTCTTCACCTCTCAATATCAGGTTTTACAATATATTTTTACAGGAGCCCACTTGCTAATTACAGAACGCAAGCCCAAGTAAAAGCTTTATTTAATCTAGAGCAAGATGTGTTTACAGAGTTTTAGTAGACCAAACGCCTGCAAGGCGAGAGGACTTGAATTACGGTAGTGGTGAGTCTGAAGTAGTTTCATGACGTACAGGTTTCCTATTTGTCCGATTTGTCTTGCTTTTTTCTTTTTGTTTGTCTGGGAGAAGGTTAGGGTTCAAGAAGTCAAAGAGGAAAGTGAAAGAAGGTTCAAGATTCAAAGTGACTTTATTGTCATTCTCATCACATGTGGTACATGAGGTGGAACAAAATTGTGTACTCATGGTCCCAGTTACATTCAAAAATAGCAACAATATAAAGTATAAAAAAGAAACAGTGTACAAGGATCTAAGATATACGCGAAACAATAATGACACAGTAATATAATACGATTTAAATAGGGATGCACGATCCACTTTTTTTAAGCTTCCAATCCGACCCCGATAACGACCGATACCAATACCGTTAGGATAAAATCATCGTTATTTTTTCATTCAACCTTCATTTATACAGGTTAATCCCATTGAACCTCAAAGACTCATTTACAAGAGAGACCTGAATTTTTTAACAAAGAGTGATGACAACAGTGGACAACAATAACACTAGGCAATCATAAAAGATGCATACAAATTTAAATAATTTTTTTAACGTTAAAATAAAATGGCAACCATGATTTTATATGAGGCTGTAATAATCTCCTCTCAAGTACAATGTGTGCACATATATGCATGAGTGTCCAAAAAGACAACTTGAGGTAAGTTTTATTAATGTTGGATAAGTTTCAAAGTTGTGATTAAATTCTGCTAACACAGAACGTGTTTTATTTTATTCCTAGCTTTAAAGTGGATACAGGTAGTCCCCGACTTACGAGCGCTCTGACCTACGAGGTTCCGGACTTACGAGCTGGCGAATTTTTGGAAAAAACGCAAAAAATACAGAATTTTTCTGTGTTTTTTCACCACAGTTCGTTAGCTAAACATGTGGACACACGTTTCCGATCATTTTTATGCACTCGTAAGCAGTTTTTCGATGAAAAACGAGTGTTTGTAGTCGCGCTAGCAAAACCGTTCCAACTTACGAGCGAAATTCCGGACTTACGAGACACGTGGCGGCCGTTCCAAGTTACGAATTTTCGCTTTACGAGCAACTCGTTGTAACGGAACTCGCTCGTAAGTCGGGGACTACCTGTATTAAAGTGATTAATTTAAGTGATTGGTTGTTTAAAGTTATTTTATATTTTTTAAATAAGGTGGAGATATTATAAGAATATTTTTCTTCTTTCTGCACCCTTTTCATTAAATTTTTATTATTTTATTGATATTTTTATCAGAGACTGTGGTTCTGTGATCGGAAGATCGCCGGTTCAAGCCCCAGTACCGACAACATCAAAAATGTTGGTGGAAAAAGGTGAAACACCCACACCTGCCTTCACCTTCATTCGCCCCACCCTGGGCCCCTGAGCAAGGCACTTAACCCCCACCATCTGCTCCCTAAACAGGTCTCTTTTGAAAATGAGTTCTCGTGGCTCAATGAGACTACCTGGATAAATAAAGGGTAATTGGGAAAAAAATTATTAACTTGTTTTGTTTCTTTTAAATGAATGAATAAATGAAGTAAAAATGAGAATTTTTAAAAATGACTTTAAACATCTGCTAAGTTCATGGCATAAACCAACACAGACATGTTCATGTTTTTAGTATTTTACATCACTTTATGATGCAGCTGTTTTTGTTTAGTTTTTTATATATATACTTTGTACATAATTTTCTTGTAATTTTCAATGCATATGCTTTTTTTTAACGATTGTCTACTGTTGTACTGATAAATATCCCCTGGAGGGTAAACTTTATCTTGGTTGCAAGTACTTGTATCAAGCTGCAAAATCCTTTGTTTTCTACAACTGCTAGCTGTGTAAGTCGCTATATAAGTACAGTCCATTTATACATGTGGAGAAGTTTCAACAGACAGAGCCATGCATCGTTGATCGGAAAAATCAGATACGTAAATTATGCTGGTATCGGAACCCGATACCAATACTGGATCGGATCAGCCCCATCCTTAGTATTAAACAGCAACTGGAAAATTAGTCTTGTGAGCAAATGGGTATGAATATAGCCACTTATGGGTAGTAAATTAGCAGCATGGATAATCAGCAGCACAGATACAGTGTCAAATCTCCAATTAAAGTGGCATTACAGTGATTTTTCTGGTAAGGGATTCACAAGTCTAACAGCCTGGGTAGGGTAGATGATAGCTGTTCCTCAGTCTAGTGGTTCTACACTTAATGCTCATCAACCTCCTGCCTGGGGGGAACAGGGCAAAACGTGTGTGTGCTGGGTGAGTGAGGTCTTTCATGATGCAGGTGGCCCTCTGGAGGTGTAGATGTCTGTGATGGTGGGGAGACTGACTCCAACATCTTCTGTGCAGCCTTCACCACTCTCTGCAAACTTTCCTTTCTGCAGCTGTGCAGCCTACGTGCCACACGTTGATGCTGGACCACAGGATGCTCTCCACTGCACACCTGTAGAAGGACTGAGCTTCCAAGACCAACTCGCCTCAGCCGTCTGAGGAAGTAGAGTCTCTGATGTGCTTTTTGATCTGATTGGTGTTGTTGGCCCAGCTGAGGTTGTCATTCAGGTGCACGCTCAAGTACTTGTAATTGGAGACCACTTCCACTGCAGATCCTCATGGGAGAGGGAAGGTTGCTCCTTCTGAAATCCAAAAAACGTTCAAGACACAATCACAATTATCACCTTCATCTTCTTCACAATGATGATGGTTCTTCCTGCACCAGCTCTCCAGGTGAAATCTAAATAAATTGACAATTACATTGCACTAACCAGTGTACTTTGTTTTCTAAGCACAGTATACCCACTGCAACAATGTAAACTACACCACTGTAAAAGATCCATGGCCAAGCTTAGCAAAGCTTTAAATATATGTTTTAATCAACATCTTGGATGTATTGAAGTCTGTCTTTTTGGAGGCTTCGTCCTATCAATTCAGTGAGAGCAAGAAATCTTTGAACTTCACCTTGCTTATGAAGAGTGTTCATCTATGATTTTTGCAGCTGCAAAAGGAGAGGAAAAAGAGTCATAATGTGAGGATCTGTGTATTTCATTTATTTATTAGTAGTTCTTTGAGTTTATTTTTAGCTTTGCCTCATTTGTGGTTCTTGTAAATGGTAAATGAACTGCATTTATACAGCACCTTTCTGTCTTATCAAGACACTCAAAGCTCTTTACAACACAATCTGTGCCTCAATGACCCATTCATAGAGCACTATAGATCTCTACAAAGCTAATCGGTCTTTTGCAGACACGTGACATTTTGCACTCCCGGTTGCCATATTGTATGGATACCGGTTCAGTTAAACAGAGGAAGTCCATGCCTTAGCTTCTACCTCGTAAGGATCAATGTTGTTAATTGAAGCTAACTTCACCATGTAACGTTCTCTGGCTTCAAGGTTGAGTTTCTCTCTATAAGGCATATGCTCATTTTTATATTTAGTTTGCATTTTGCTGATGTTATTGTTCTGTATCGCACTGTGTTTAACATGGACTTCCTCTGTTTAAATGAACCGGTATACACCCGACATGGCGACCGTAAGTGCAAAAAGACATGAGCCGTGACGTCACGTGCAAAAGACCGATTGAACAAATCAAAATTACTGTGTTCTATATTTCTGTGTTCTTGGGTTCTTGTGTTTGAGTTCTGTTATTTGTGTTTTTATCTGATCAGTTCATCTCATTAGACAATAGTTTCCTTAGGTTCATTCTCCCATCAGTCTATCCAATACAGTACCTCATCATCTTAGCTCCACATGTTCAGTCTCCTATGTCAGCAGTGCATTGTTGGCTTTCTCCTTGTTCTACCAGTGGTCTTCATGTTCCTTGTTGCCTGCATCATTAATCCTGGCAAAAACCAATGCAGATATGTTCCTGTTTTTGATTTTGTACATCTACTTTACAATGTTTTTGCTACTTTTTTCTTTTTCTTTTGTTTATTGTTTAATGTGTTTGTATCATTGATGTTCATCATTCTTTAGTTTGTAGCAGGTCGCTTTCGTAAATGAGCCCTCGAGGCTCAATAAGATTTACCTGACTAAATAAAGGTTGAATGAATCAGTTATTGTTTGCTGCCTCAGCATTTCCGTTTTTGTTTAGAATTTATTTTTAATTAATTTTTCTAAGCTCCTTGTGTCAGTCTGGGTTCAGCCTACACAAATCACAACACAAAAGTTCTGCACCAGTGTGACGCTACATGAACTTATGAATTTGGATATCCTGAATTTTGATCAGATTAACAAACCTGCTGGGTGTAGTTATATTAGAAATGAAGGTATATTTACACGGCTGCACACAGAGGCAAACTGTGCCAGTGCTTTTGGTATTAATCTGGATTTTATGTGTTTTTCAATAAATTCCTTTTTTTGTAAAAACAAATGTAAAAAATATGCTGATTGTTTTGAAGCTTTGCTGCTGAAATGATTTGTGCAGGTGCTTCAGCCGTTTGGTAACATCTGTCACAGTGGATACTTCTGTTGAAAATGTGGGAGCTGCTGACTGAGCTTATGCCAAAATTCAAACAATCAGACAAAGCTAAGTGCCTGATGTGTGCCCTGAGCAAAATGGGAAGAAAGGAGTGGAAAACGTGAACCGTTTCTTTTCTGCAGCATCGTGGAGAAGACGTGACAGAGGAAGTGTTTGTCTTCAGTGGCAAAATGGATTCAGTGAATGCAGTATTTTGTGTTTCTCTGAGACACGGCCAAACATCAGACTTGACGCCTCTCCCCTCTGTTTCAGAGTTAAATAAAGAGTACTAACAGATTTAGTTTCTGAAAACCTTTCTGTTCATCCACTTAACCCTTTACTGCACAGTGTTGCCACATGTCAAAGTACTTTATTTCCCTTTCAAGAAAACTCCCAGTATAAGAAAAATACATTTAAACACTGATTGGCTTTTGCATTAAAGGTGGAGCACTGTTTTAATGAAGTAGATTCCCACATGACAATTAAACCCACAAAAAACTGATTTTTTTTCCTCACACTTGTGCGCACGCCTCATTGAGCTGCACGTTCCAGCTCGTTAGAACGAAAGAGCTCGTGAGAACGCTTGGATTATAGCCTGAAGAGGCAAAGTGTCACCCTGTTCAAAGGACTCTCCACTTGCAGCTGGGTACGGCTTTGTCTTAAAGTCAACTTATTTCTGAAGAACAAAGCAAACATGAAAATGTAATAAGAAATAATTTCATGTAAAAATCACAAAAACAATCAGCATTTTTATATTTCAAAGGTCTTGTCGTGTTTTTAGTCTTAAAGAATATAAACATTTTATGAATGTGAGCTAATTGGTTGTCCATGAACAGTGCATGTGCACAAACAATCAGGAATTACTCAGGTCACATGAACGTTTAGGGAGAAGAGTGTTGTCAGTTCAGAAAGATGATTTTAGGACAGAGACCTCCAAAAGAAAGGGTCTTCTTCATTCTACACACTGTCACCAAATGAACGTGAAGTTCCTGAACGTTCTTCAGTTAAATGAAAACGACTCAGAGATCATCTAATCATTTTGGAGCCTGAGAATTTTTTTTTTTTTAATCTATGCTCAACTTCTGACTTTAATGTTAAAAAACTAAACAGTGAGCTAAGAATGTGTGTGAATTATCACAGTCTGAACTTCAGCTGCCGCCATAGGCGTGATTTACACGGGGGATGGGGGGGATTTAACCCCCTCAATAATTGGATCCAGTCAATATAACCCCCCCAATAAAATGGCATCATTCATTTCAAGCTCCCGGATTAACTGGAGGTGCGCGGAGGAGGAGCGCGTTTCAGCTGAGACTGCTCTCTCTGCGTAAAAGCTGCCGTTCGGTTCTCAGCCTCCCCTCCTCCTCCCCCCTCCAGCAGCAGCCGGGGACACGTTTTCCACACGCTTGCATTACCGTAAAGGCTGAAATATACCTGAGCGTACTCCCTGTACGCCTCTGTACGACGTACGTACGCTGAGGCAAAAGCGTAGCCCCGCGCAGCCCCTCAGGCCACGAACGCGCAAAGTTTTTTTTTTACGACCGCGCACGCTTGCGCGGTGTCTGACCATAAACTTCCCCGGCGCCGGACTGTTTTGTATGTTACACAAATGAATTAAATTCCTCTTCTTTATCGCTGATCGGGCCTTTTCTTTTGTTTTTTTTGCCTAAAGTCAAGTAATCGCTTCTTCCTCCGTTCACTCATGACTGAAATGAATGAATTCAGGTCCTACCTGGGTGCGCGAGGCTTTATATTCCCTGGTGGGCTGCAGGAAAAGCGCTCCCTGTTATTATTTTTATTTCTGAGAGAACTTTTTATAACATATAAAGTAGAAACACCGCAGCAGAACACCGCAGAAGAACACCGCAACCGGCTGCTCATAGAGTGAGCTGACGAGCTGACGAGCTGTCAATCATTTCAGTAGGCGTGTCAGCAAGTGACCAATCAGCGACCTCAGTTTGTCCCCCTCTGCTCGCAGCTGCATACGGGGCTGCTCACATGACAACCAGGATTTGGAGCGAAAACGCGAGCATTTGAAAAGCGTAGCTTCTGAAGCTATATCAGCGAAACGCATGCGCACAAAATGCGCGCGTAGAGTGGCGTAATAAGGACGCTCAGGTATATTTCAGCCTTAACTCTGCAACGGTTTGGGCTATCAGAAAAATTCAAACGGTGTTTGAAAGAAAACAAAGTGCGCCTTTTGGCTGTTTTGGGGGTATTACGGTAATCGCCTTGAAACTGCCTGCAAGTGAACATTTAAGCATAATTGTTGAAGATGACATGCAGGCTGCAGGGTTTTACTCTGCTCTTGTCATATTATGGCTGTATTTGAATCATTTGTTGTAATTTTTCCTAGTTAAACTGTAGTGAACCAGGTAAGTACACACTCTTTGAAAATTGTGAAATTGAGGTATGTTATATAATAAATCTTAAAAATGTAAAATATGTGTTATGGCTGAAAAAAATGCAGAAAAATAGTGAGTTTTTTTCTTACTTGTTGAACCTATGTGGAACAAAAAAGGAGCAGAATAAATACAGAGAAAACAGGAAAGTTAAGTAAATCACAGTAAATCACAGTAAAAGCATTACAATATATTTTAACCCTAAAATATCCTGAATCATAAAGTTATTTATTCGATAGATAAATAAATAGGTAGAGAGCATAACCCCCCCCCCCCCAATGTTAGACCTAAAGTTACGCCCTTGGCTGCCGCAGTAATTAATTTATAAAGTCTGTCAATTTTCACCTCAAGATTATCTCAAATATTTAAGAGCTGATTTCTGAGGGTGACTGAGAAAAGCTCAACTGTGTTTTTTTGTTTTTTCTTCCTCATTTGATAAGTGTTAACAGTGGATTTACTAGTTTGGCTAAAGGATCAATCAGATGGCTGCAAAGCCCCAAGCTGCTGCTGGAGTCCTCTCAAAGAGCAGAGAACAGGAGTTTCATTTCTCCAGTTCTAAATATCCTGTTTAAATCCATTTTATTTATTTTTGTTGGATTATAGTTGTCTGTATTTTATATACAAATAATAAATGGACTGTACTTATATACACTAGAGCCTTTCTACCTTATCAAGCTACTCAAAGCTCTTTACACTACACTCTGTGCCTCATTTACCCACTCATACAGCACTCTACTAGATCTGTACAAAGATAACTGAATCTGTAAAAACTAATCAGAGCTTTATCACATTCATACACCGACATCAGAGGCAATGAGGGGTTCAGTGTCTTGCCCAGGGACACTTCAGCATGTGACTGCTGGTGGAATCGAACCCCCAGCTCTCCCATTGGAGGACGACCTCTCTAACCACTCAGTCACAGCCGCCCCAAATGTTATCTGCCCAAAACTTATTGTCTAAAACAGGTCCCTGTGACTCAGTGAGACTAACATGTGTGAATAAAGGTTAAAGGGAAATTGAACTCTTTACATTATTATCCACTGTTGTCAGTTTACAAAGCATCAAATGGTTTAGGATTTCACTTTTTTTTTTAGTTGTGCAAGTAAAGTTTGCTTCTGGTTCCTCCATGGTAAAATGAATCATGGAGATTTGTTTCTTGGAAATCAAATCTTTAGAGTTTCATGTTCGGCAGTCCATCAGATTAACTCGTGAATTTAAACTTGTTGCTTTGGCTTCTCTCTTTTATTCAGGGATTACCACAGTGAGCGAACTAATAAACCATTTGGAAATTGTTTTACGCTGGAAGTCCTTCCAGGGCTCAAACCTGCAGGATACAGAACCGCAGCACCAACCACTGAGCTACCACGACCCCTCAACCCATAAACTAAAAGACTACTGTACAACATTTCTCAGTGGATTGTAACTAAAACAAGATTTATCTTCTTTAAATACTTTTGTTGATCTTTATTGAATACACTGTATTATTTATATGTAATTTATTTTAATGATTTTATTTTATTTACAAGGATTTTTTACTTATTTAGCTATTTTTATGTTGTTTTTGCCACTTCTATTAAATGAGCTTTATTTTTAAGTTAATTATTTCATAAAGTACTTGTTGAAACTGGCTATTTGCTGCAAACAGGTGTGCTGTAGTCCTGTCGAGCAGGTTAGTAGTTAGACTCTTCATGGTGCAGCCACAAGAACTGGAGACACCAGCAGCCATGGTCTGCAGCTGCGTTTAAACCAAATACAATAAAACACCTCCCTCTAGTGATGGAACATGCAAACATGTTTCTGTCTCACAAACCATCTGTTTACCTCATGTAAAGCACAGAAAGGTCAAATCTGGAGAGAACGTCGTTTTCAATTGTAAAAATGTCTTCTCTGCTGTTTTAGTGACAGAAATTAGCATTTGTCTTCAGAATACTAACTGTATGCTGCAGCGATTCCCAGACTTCACAAAATCTGCATCATAAAATATTTAGCAGTAATAAAAAATGGAAAAATAATAAAAATGGAAACACACAGACAGATTTTTTTTCCCCTTAGGAGTCCAAAACTGGCAACAGAAGACTAAATTATGGATGGAGGCATGACTCTTTAATGAGCTAAAAGTGAACATATGAGATTATGTATTGAGCTTTAGAGCGGTGGACAGGTTAAGTCTGTTGCCTTCAGAGAAACAAACAAACTGTTTTCACAGGTTTTGGTTTTAAGGATGTCTTCCTGGCTGCAGGGGGCAGGTGGTCTGTGTTGCTGCCTGCAGAAAGATGGGCCTGGGTTTGAAACTCAGCCGTGAGGTGGTGTATGATCTAATCTCACAACAATCTAAAAAAAAACTAGCTTCAATTCAATTCAATTCAAAAATACTTTATTAATCCCAGAGGGAAATTAAATGTTGTAGCTCATTCTCCTGATTTCATTAAAGACTTGTTCTAGATGCTGATGGCTGTGGGCAGGAAGGATCTCTTGTGGCGGTCCGTCTTATAGTAGATCTGATCAACTGGCCACAGATGTTGATCCCTTGACTTGGACTTGGTGAGCCTCTCAGTCCTCCTGGGCAGCAGGACCACCTGAATGTTGAGCAGAACTCCTCCCAGAGCGATGGTCACTCCTCTCAGCAGCTTGTTGAGCTCCTCATCAATGCAGACAGCCAGCTGCAGGTGTCGGGGGATGACCCTGGTCTTCTTGTTGTCACGAGCCGTGTTTCCCGCCAGCTGCAGGATTTTGGCGGTCAGGTACTCGAGCATCACCACCAGGTAGATGGTGATGCATCCACGGCGCCTCCTTTACAACTCATTTGGGATTTGGGGTTGTAGTTAAGGTATTATCTGAGCTTTGAGGTGTTAATCAGCTGCTTCCAATTGTACAAAAACAACAACACATTGTTACACATCATAACAAATGTCCAAAAGTAAAAATCCTTCCAGCTACACAGCATCCGACACTAGAGGAGACAATCATCCAAAAAAGCAATTTACATCCAGAAAAAGAGGAATTAAAGTTTTCAAAAGTGTTGAATATGATGTCTGCCACTAAGTATATTCTGGTTTGCACTACTTTGTAAAGCGGAAGGTTACACGGTGTTGCGAAGACAATAAAGGCGAAGCCTCACCACCCTCTGTGAACTATAGTGAAGAGCGGGATGGTGTGGCTACCGGTTAAGCAGTGGATAATGTCTCCTGTCTCTTACTAACTTATGGCAGCACGGTGGCACAACTGGTAGAGCTGCTGCCTCTCAGCGAGCAGGTCCCCGGTTCAAATCCCGGTCCGGGGGCCTTTCTGGGTGGAGTTTGCATGTTCTCTCCGTGCATGCGTGGGTTTTCTCCGGGTGCTCCGGTTTCCTCCCACAGTCCAAAAACATGCATGTTAGGCTGATTGGTGACTCTAAATTGACCCTGGGTGTGAGTGAGACAGGTCCCTCTTGTACATGAGTCCCCATGGCTCAATGAGGCTAGCCTGTATAAATAAAGGTTGAATGAATTGAATGAACTTAAGGAGCAAGCTAATGTTTCTGTAAGGCCAAATTTACACTACATGCGTTCTGGCTCCGCCCCGCTCCGGTCCGACCTCCGCAGCAAATACGCACCCATTATAATCAATGACAGAGTTTACACTGGCTCCGCACGGCGGCGGCGAGTAGCGGCGAGCGGACGGCAGTCCGTCAAAATTAGAAATATTTATATTTCTGCCGGACGCCGGAGCTGTGCCGGAGTCAACTTTTGAAGATTACGTCGCACCAACAGGAAAAGGAACGAGCACAACTTCCGTATTTACAAAATAAAATCACCACGGGCGGACTTAATCCTAGCTCTATACGGATTTATTTGTACAAAAATGCTGTCAAACTATCATTTATGACTACGCCTACAAACGCAATACAAGAAATAAATAAATAAAGTATTTTATTCTGAAATGTAATACATCACTTCCTGTCGCTCATTTACGAGAGAAGATCAAGGCAGCTGTCTCTACAGTTGTTCTCCTTCTTCCACCGAATGAATTGTTTTGTTCTGACTTACTTATTTATCACTTGATTTATCGCGCAATCTCGCAATTTCCCGCGCATGCGTCTCGGAGCGGCGCATCCAGGCGGACCTGAGCGGAGCGGAGGAAGTGGAAACTGGACTCGCTCAACTGCGACCTGCGGAGCGGGCGGAGCCGGACCGCATGTAGTGTAAATTTGGCGTGAAGATGTCAACACAAGCAGCAGATGGTGAAGATGAGCCAAGAACTTCCCGTCTGAATAGTGTGGGAGCCGCTGCAGAACTGACTACAAAAAGCAGTATTCCAGACGAGCTACTCCAACATGCAGCCACCTTGAGCAGCACCTTGTTAGGTTAGTTAGGAAAGCTGGAGTCAAACACCATTTGGAGATGTTGTCTTTGGTTTCACTTCCGTTTCATTCAAATCGGTGCACATTATACCTTTCTGAATCAATGTTTGCTTGATTGCTGTCACCTGCTACAAAAAGCTGCAGTGAGGCTCCAGTCAGGATCAAATGGTAAATGGAGCTTATTTATATAGCACTTTCCAGCCCCCTGTGAGGAGCCCCAAAGCGCTTTACAATACCAACCATCCACATATTCATTCAGACATTCATACACCGGTAGTGGTAGCCTGCCTTGCAAGGCGCCATCCAGACCTACCGGGAGCAATTTGGGGTTAAGTGTCTTGCCCAGGGACACAACGACACATGGTGGGCGGATGCGGGATTCGAACCTCCAACCTTCCGATCGGGGGTCGACTGCCATTACCACTGTGCCACGGCCGGATCAAAACAAACCGGTTCATTAGTTACCTGTTACTTGTAGAGTTCTTTTGAAAGATTTTCCTGCCAACATTCTGGACCTTGTGTGGTTGAATGCCTCACAGTTTTTGTGATGTTTTATTTTAGTAATGGAGTTCAACTGTGGAATGACCTTCCTTGTTTTTATGTCGTGTAGTGGACCTGACCTTGGTCTACTGTGATGCAAGGATACACCTTCGGCTCTTTGAACTGTTCCAGTGATACCTTTTACTGATCCAGACATTAACACAGTTATTCCATTTAGTTTGAATCTAAGAACATAATCACTCACAAAGAGACTATTTCTACTCTTTTAATTTTGTTCTAATACAAATATAATCAAAGCATCACCGGTGTTATTCATATGAGCAGTGTTGTACTCTACAATATGTTTTATGATCATATATGTTATAATGCTGGTTTATTCTGCACTACGATGGTGCTCAAACTGTGTTTAAGTTGAAGGTCGATGTCAGAGTGGCCTGTTAGTTTTGTTTAGAAATGGACAAACAGTGTAATCAAGTCACAGACATAAGCGTTGGTTCTGTCTCCTTTCTTTCTAAAAACAATTCCCTCTATTTTCAAAACAGATTCTCTGTTTGTTTCACAGCCTCTAATCTTCTGACGTACTATTATTTCACTCCTACCTCCCTGGTTGTTGACCAACGAACGGCGTGGAAACTCTGACGTCAAGTTTACCTTGAAAGGCTCCATTTCCTGTTTCTCTTTAGTCTGATTGGAGAGTAAGAGCTGTCATGTTCTCTCTCCCAAAAGCTGGTGAACAGAGTCAGATGTCAAAGACCCGTTACATCAACAAGGTTTCACCGTACATCTGCTGTTGAAATCAGAACCGAGCGTTAAGCTCCACTTTCAATGAAAATTCCTTTGAGGAACGTTTTATTTTGAAACCAATCAGGAAGTGCCACTATTTCTGCCGGAGAAGGCGGACTTCAACGAGACGTTGAATCAGTAAATACGCTGAAGTTCAACTGGACTTTACCGGACCCACGATCCGTTTATGTCCAAGGCTGCTTCTCAACTCTTACCAGAACCGAGACTGACCGTCTGAACAGGTAAAGAGTTGCTGATTGTTTACTGGAGTGTGCGATGAGTCCAGCAGGATTTCGTTTAGAAAAGTGTCAGTCTGGTTAAACTCAAAATAAATCTCTCAAACTTTTTACTCTATTTCTTCCTCTCCTCCTTCTCTTAAAAACCCTATCCATCCTGTGCTGGTAACTAAACTTTAAGCAATAAGAACCTTCAGATATAAGTAAAATGTCATCTTATTTACTTGTTTCTGTTGTCCAATTAATCTACTGACGAGTTAATTTGCAAGAAATTGAAATCAGTCAATCAAGTGTACATGATATTAATTTTAGTTGTTTTGTTTTAAATAAAAGGCAGTACCTCTGGTAGGCCAACTATAATTAACGTTTCCATTGTCACTTTATGGTTTTCTGGTTTACTTTCATCATTCATAATCACACAAACCTGTTACGTTAATCCTGAAAAGAAACAGAATCCGAGAACTACTATTCAACCTGAATAAGTAATTGATTAAGTTAAAGTGTGTCAGTTTAACACTGACCAAATATCCTACAGTCGTAATGACAATGTCACTTCTTCACCAATACTTTTTTATTTTACGAGCTTTTAGTTAACTTTTTATGGTTGGGTGACTGTTTGTTTTACTGCCTTTTTATAGTATTCTATCACCCTTTTCCATAGTACCTCTTAGTACCAGTACAGCACGGTCCAGCTCAACTCACTACACGTGTTTCCATAGCCCCTTTCAGTACCAGTTCCAGTGGGCGGGGTTTAGATTGACGTCACACACCTTACCAGCTGGTGGCGGTAATACCATGGAAACAGGTTTCAGTGACCAGTGGAGCTCGGAGCTGGGGAGACAACACCCTGCACGGCCTGAGCGGGCTCCGAAGCTCCGGTGGAGAGGACCAGGGAGACCGGCGGAGCTCCTAGATTGCTCTGAATTTTGTCGTCACCCACCAAGCACAAAAAATGCCAGCACTTCAGCATTAGATCAAGGTGTTGTTATTATTGTTTTTAAAATCTTAAAAATTGATCCAGCTGCTGCTCCAGGTTCTGAGTTGGTGTTTTGAAAAGTTTCTGAAAGATCCAGTGACTCCACCCCCTGACCAATCAGTGACCAACAGTGTTCTGACATCATGTTCCCTTGGTACCATTGAGAAGAAGGGACCAAAAAAGGGGACGGTTCCGCGGAAAAATGACAGTGGAAAAGGACTCAAAACCATACCAAACTGAGCCGAACCGGGTTGAAGAGGAACTGTGGAAAAAGGGCTATGGCTGTTTGTTAGTTTCTTGATAGTTCTTTTCCTGTATTTTATTTTGTTCCGTTTTGAAGCACTACTTTGTCTGTGAAAGGTAAATAAATGTTATTTCTTTCAATGGAGATTCTTAGCTGGCCTTAGAGATGTAAATGTGCGTGCATATCTTGCTGTGGCCCAGTGATGAACTGGAGTCACGTCCAGGATGGACCCCACACCTGCTGACATCTTGAAATAAGCACCTGCTACTTGCCCCCCTGAACAAAATCAAGCACATATAGGAAACCAATGTCTTACCTATAAGGCCGACAGCTCTCAGTATATTTTTACAGTTTCTGTGAAAACCATCACCAAGTGTCACTGATCTAATCTAAATCTGAATAAAGGGATATAAAACAGCAGAAGCTCTTCTTAGAAGACCCCTTCTGAGTATCTAATTTAGCAGCACTTTCACGCCATCGCTTCTCCAGTAGTTTTCACATCTTCACTGCCTGAAGGGAAACACTGAGGACAGAGACGGTTCGACAGCAGGTCACGCCTAATTACATGGCAGAGGGTGTTCAGGTTTTTTGTTTGTTTTTACCATCCAGGCCATTTTCTTCTTTTAACCTCTTCATTATCCCCTCTGTGCAGAGGCATGGATCTACATGAATCCTTCGTGGACTGAATTATGAGCAGTTTATTGAATTAAGCATTGTGATAGCCTCAATTATGAAAAGAAAAACCTGTAAGGTTTCCAGCTGCATAAGTTGGTGCACTGCAGACCGCACGGCTAGATTTATTATTACATTCAACAGCTGTAATTAGAGTTTAAAGGTCACTAAATGATCCTTGTGTCTGTTTAGGTTGACAAACAAGCATCAAGCTGTGGATCAACTGAAGCCTTTAAATCAAAAAAATAATTTGGGAACATACGCTCCGGTGTATAATACGCTCCGGTGTATAATACACTTTGGCCAATATTTGGAAATAAATCAGAAAAATCGGTAGATAATACGCTTCGGTGTATAATACGCGCTGCCATGACAGTCTTTTTTATGGCCACTAGATGGCGCCAGGATACGCCTCCAGGTACAGTCTGCAGGTAAACAGCTACAGGGTGCATTAGCGCTAGCCTGGCCCTCGCCTTCCTGCACAGCTCCGCTCAATTCTCATTTCCCTTCACTTCACAGTCTGGGATTTCACCCACCCACAAGGATTTCTCCGGTAGATTTTTGTTAGGACCAATCAGAGAACAGAAGGGGTGGAGTTTTGGACCCTAACCCACGCCCCCACCAGTCCCAGCGCGCAGCGTCCTATAAAAGGGCTCTGCCAGCGCTCAGTCAGCGAGCAGCGGCATGTTCTCATTCAAAGCGATGCAGAACTGTTTTATATGTGACACAAATTTATTAATTTCCCCTTCTTAATCCCTTATCTGGAGTTTTCTTTTGTTTTTTTCCCCCAAAAGTTAAGTAATCGCTCCCTCGTCCTCCTTCTCCTCCACCCTCCTGCTGAGTAAAATGAACACGGAAATGCCTCAGGTTGTCACGAGCTGACCGAGTCCCATCAGATTTTCTGGTGTTTTGGTGAGCTGGACCAGCGATCCATGGTTTGATTTTATTGTATTAAAACGTTTTATAACATATAAACACTGAGTTTGCGCAGCGAGAGAAAAGCTGCAGGACTCCTGGAGCAGGGGGCGGAGCAGTTGTCAGTCAAGTTCACCAGAGCACGGGGGGTGGCTCTGAGGGGAGGGAGCAGAATGCTTTCCCTGTTCAAAATATCCAATGGTTTTGTTCCTAAGCAGAGGCCAACGCCTCCAGCAAGAATCGTTTTTCAATGGGAAAAGTCCAGACCCTAGTTCGAAGCGAAGTGAAGGACAGGGTCTGGTTACAACCAGGCTACATTAGCGCCCATAGCGGCCGAAACTGGTACTGCACCATTTTTAGGCCAAAAATGAAAAAGCGAATCAGAGCCAAAAATGGGTCTAAAAATATGGGAAAAAATCTGTAGATAATACGCTTTGATACGTAGGACATTCAAATGAGCAATAAAAGTGTGTATTATACACCGGTGTTTACGGTACACAAATTTGCTTAGCGTTGATGTTTTTGTCATGTTTTACCTTTGAGCAAATATGTGTTTATTAAATGCAGGCAGTGAGACAGGTGCATTCTGGAAGATGCTCGCCTCAAGGTGCATTTTTTTAATTGCAACACTCTCCAAGGCAATGAATGATGGAGGGCTGGTGGGATTTTCTCATTTCAAGCTCACAGTTTGAAATATGATCTTGTCTCCCTGATACAGCCAACCATTTGCAAACACATCATTGTTCTAAACAACACTTAGTTTACAGTTTACAGGCAAAACATTGTATGAATTACACATTTTGTTTGGCCAAAGACCTGAAACAATGTACGTATCGAATAAATACAGTACTAGAAACACGAGCATTTGATCCATTAAACTGAAATAAAATGTCCAAATGAACCACAAGTAAATCTTAACTTGGTTTATTATTTATAATAACTAAAAATGGTGGTACAGTGGCTCAGTTGGTAGAGCTGTTGCCTCTCAGCGAGAAGGTGGATGATTTAGATTCTGGGCCGGGACCTTTCTGGGTGGAGTTTGCATGTTCTCTCCGTGCTGCGTGGGTTTTCTCCAGGTACAGTACTCCGTTTCTCTCCACAGACCAGAAACATGTATGTTAGACTGATTGATAACTCTAAATTGTCTCTAGGTGTGAGTGAGAGAGTGAATGTCTTTTTGTCTCTATGTGTCCCTGTGATGGACTTGGCACCTGTCCAGGGTGTCCCCCACCCCTCACACTGTGATAGCTGGACATGGTGACCCCCGTAAGCTGAAAAGGAAGGAGCGGTAAAGATAAATGGATGATTAAACGTAGATTTGCAGTGAAATTGCATGTCCTGTGAAAATGCAGTGTGAATGCTTAATGCTGAATTATATATTTATATATAATAAATAAATAGAGTGTGAATTTAATTCAATTTAATTAATTCAATTTAATTTAATTTGGGAGAGTGGTGGAACAGTGGTTAGAGACGGTGGGCCTGTGATCGGAAGATCGCCGGTTCAGGCCCCGGTACTGACAACATCAAAAAATGTGGGTAGAAAAAGGTGAAACACCCACACCTGTCTCAACCCTCAATCCCCCCACTCTGGGCCCATGAGCAAGGCCCTTTACACCCACCATCTGCTCCCTAACAGGTCTCTCTTGAAAATGAGTTCTCATGGCTCAATGAGACTACCTGCATAAATAAAGGGTAAATGAAAAATAAATAAATAAATAAATATATATATATA
>JBBPBX010003786.1:0-29661 GCA_038048925.1 Garcialebias charrua | reverse complement strand
CCATCCATCCATCCATCCATTTTCGTCCGCTTATCCGGGGTCGGGTAGCAGCCTAAGTAGGGAGGCCCAGACTTCCCTCTCCCCAGCCACTTGGAGCAGCTCCTCTGGGGGAATCCCAAGGCGTTCCCAGGCCAGCCGAGAAACATAGTCCCTCCAGCGTGTCCTGGGTCTTCCTCTGGGTCTCCTCCCGGTGGGACATGCCCGGAACACCTCACCAGGGAGGCGTCCAGGAGGCATCCTAACCAGATGCCCGAGCCACCTCAACTGGCTCCTCTCGATGTGGAGAAGCAGCGGCTCTACTCCGAGTCCCTCCCGGATGACTGAGCTTCTCACCCTATCTCTAATGGTGTAGTCACACCGAACAGCGTTTTGGCAGCAGGAGCGTCCAGTTTACATGTAAAGTCAATGGTGGACGCGCTTCCAGCCACGTCTTGGCGTCGGGCGTCACGTCGCGTGCGTGTTGAGCGTGCTGGGAAGCGTTTTTCCGTGCACGTGAACCGGCTTCAGCCTCCAAACCGCGCATTCAACATGCTGAAGATTTCGCGGTTCAAACTTTCAAACGCCGCTCAACTCTCCCTGATTGGTTGGTGTGTCAACCAATCAGGGAGAGTCGGGTGGAGAAGAGAGGGGGAGAAGAGAGGAGGAGAAGAGACGGGGAGAGTCCCCCTATGTGACGCGGAAACGAGGGTGCGCGCGCACTATGTGACGTATTGTTTGTGGGACACAGAAAAGACCCGCGAGGTCGTGTACTATGGAAGAGAAACTCATTGTAGCTGTGTGTTCGCGACAAGTCCTTCACGACCAGTCAAGTCTGCTCAACAGAGACGGAAATAAAAAGCTCCTCGCCTGGCGGAGTGCGCAGGACTCTGTGCGCAGGACTCTGTATACCGGTAAGCTCCTCCCACACACCCAGCAGCTGTTTCGCGTTCTGGCGTTCTGGTCCAAGTAGGTCTGGACACCAAGTGCGTCCACTTGCGTGCGTGAGGAGCTTTTTGGAGGTTGAAAAGCTGCTCGGTGTGACTACACCATAAGGGAGAGTCCAGACACCCTGCGGGAGAAAACTCATTTCGGCCGCTTGTATCCGAGATCTCGTTCTTTCGGTTACAACCAAAAGCTCGTGACCATAGATGAGGGTGGGAACGTAGATCGACCGGTAAATTGAGAGCTTTGCCTTTTGACTCAGCTCTCTCTTCCATGACAGACGTGTACAACGCCCGCTTCACTGTTGACGCTGCACCTATCCGCCTATCGATCTCACGCTCCTTTTTTCCCCTCATTCGTGAACAAGATCCCGAGATACTTAAACTCCTCCACTTGGGGCAGGACCTCCTTCCCGACCCAGAGAGGGCACTCCACACTTTTTTCCGGCTCAAGACTATGGCCTCGGATTTGGAGGAAC
Source organism: Garcialebias charrua (assembly GCA_038048925.1). Lineage (NCBI taxonomy): Eukaryota > Metazoa > Chordata > Actinopteri > Cyprinodontiformes > Rivulidae > Garcialebias > Garcialebias charrua. Next base: position 28,262 of record JBBPBX010003786.1, on the reverse strand, counting down.
TGATCCTCATCCCAGCCGCGTCACACTCGGCTGCAAGCCGCTCCAGCGAAAGCTGTAGATCACGACCTGATGAAGCCAATAGGACCATATCGTCTGCAAAAAACAGAGAAGCAATCCGAAGGCCACCAAAACGGATCCCCTCAACACCTCAATTCTGTCCATGAAAGTTATGAACAGAATCATTAACAAAGGACAACCTTGGCGTAGTCCAACTCTCACTGGGAACGAGCCTGACTTACTGCCGGCAATGCGGACCATGCTCTGACACCGGTCGTACAGGGACCTAACAACCCATATCAAAGGGCCTGGTACCCCATACTCCTGGAGTACCTCCACATGGTTCCCCGAGGGACGCGGTCCAACACCTTCTCCAAGTCCACAAAGCAGATGTAAACTGGTTGGGCAAACTCACATACCCTCCAGGACCCTGCTGAGAGTGTAGAGCTGGTCCAGTGTTCCACGACCAGGACGAAAACCATACTGCACCTCCTGAATCCGAGGTTCGACTGTCCGACGGACCCTCCGCTCCAGAACCCCTGAATAGACCTTACCAGGGAGGCTTAAGAGTGTGATCCCCCTATACAGGGAACCCCCGACCTACGAACGAGTTTGGGACCTAAGAACCGTTCGCAGCTCGATCCGTTCGTAGGTAGGGGGTGAAAATTATATTTAAAAAAAAAATTATTCATTCATTCATTCATTCAACCCTTATTTATCATGCTAACGGAGCGTGCGCACATTTAATCATGTACAGTAGTGTACTGTAATGTTAAACATTGCTATTCACATTTACAGAATAAATAAAAATATATTTTCTTACTTTGAGATGGTCAAAGCCGACATCTTAGGTTGCCATGCGTTGATTGTTTTCGGGCCGAGCAGCGCGGGCCACCGCAGCTGCTCCAGGCCTGTGTTAGCTAGCTGGCTAGCTTCTGCTAGCCAAGCCATGAGCTAGTGTTGGAGCGGCGGCGCGATCAATCTGCAGCTCCTGCTCCAGCCGCTGCTCCAGCCTGAGACGTCCACAGAGCTATTCCAGCTAGTAATTAATCCACATGATGCGATCCTGGTCACCAGTGTTCAAAAGGCCGGCTCCCATGTTAGCTCCAGTGTTAGCTCTGGAGCTAGCCAGGCCGGAGGTGTAGCCAGGCCGGCTGGAGGTGTTCGCACGGCGGCCTGGCACGATCGGCGATAAATCCGCTCCTGCCTGAGACATCCACAAAGTTCACAGAGACGTTTCCAGCTAGTAATTAATCCATATGAAGCCATCCTGGTCACCAGTCTTCGTCCAGCTCTCGGCAGCTAACCTAAGATGGCGTCCGGTCCGGTGTTCTACATTAATTTGTGACCGGAGACCCCAGTGACTGAACCTTAAATAGCGTCCGGTGTTCTACATTAATTTGTGACCGTGTAAACTGAAGACCTACTTCCTGTTTCCCAAAATTGCTCAAAAATTGCTCAAAAATGATCAGAAATGATCTTTTTTATCATAATTATTATTTATAAAGCCTTTAAAACAACCAGAGCTGCAACAAAGTGATGTACACATGAAATTAAGAACATTTAAACACAAAAAAAAAAAAAAAAAAAAAAAAATTTTTTTTTTTTTTAATTCATATTTTTATTAAATATGATATGTTCGTAAGTCCCGTGGTTCGCAGGTCGATGGGGTCGTAGGTCGGGGGTTACCTGTAGTTGGAACACACTCTACGGTCCCCCTTTTTGAATAGGGGAACCACCACCCCAGTCTGCCAATACAAGGGAACTGCCCCTGATGTCCACGCAATATTGCAGAGTCCTGTAAGCCAACACAACCCCACAACATCCAGAGCCCTAAGGAACTCCGGGCGAATCTCATCCACCCCTGGGGCCCTGCCATTGAGGAGCTTTTTAACCACCTCAATGACCTCAGCACCAGAGATTGGAGAGCCCGAACCAAAGTCCCCAGGCTCCGCTTCCTCAGTGGAAGACCCCGTCAATCCCATCATGCCAGTGGGATTGACGGGGTCTTCAAAGTATTCTGCCCACCAACCCACGACATCCCGAGTTGAGGTCAGCAGCACACCAACCCCACTATAAATAGTGTTGGCAGCGTACCCCTTCCTCCTCCTGAGACGCCGGATGGTGGACCAGAATTGCCTTACAGTCATGCAGAAGTCATTCTCCATGGCCTCTCTGAACTCCTCCNTGGACTGCTCTGACTGACGAAGCCCTCTGGAGTGAGGGTGAAACGTTTCTACTAAAAAGAAATTGTCCAGATGAACTGATTGAGAATGAGCGGATTTGATACCTGGACTATTGAGAATGAACTTTCTGATCTCTAGATTTCATTTTGGATCTGGGGACATCTAAGAGAAACTGGTTGGTAGACCGGAGTGCTCTTACAGGAGTGTAGATATTAATAAGATCACATAAATATGACGGGGCCAGACCTTTTAAGATTTTAAAAACAAGCAATAAAATCTTAAAATCAATTCGATAGCAGACAGGGAGCCAGTGAAGAGAAGCCAGGACAGGGGTTATGTGTTCATATTTTTTAGTTGAAGTTAAAAGACGAGCTGCTGCGTTCTGGACAGATTGTAAACGATGCAAAGATGATTTGTCTAAACCAACATACAGTGAATTACAATAGTCCAAGCGAGAAGTAATAAAAGCGTGAATCACCTTTTCAAGGTCTCTGAAAGAGAGACAAGACTTCACCTTGGCAATGAGTCTTAGCTGGAAGAAACCGGATTTAACTACAGCATTTATCTGTTTGTCTAACTTAAAAGCACTATCAAAAATAACTCCCAGATTCCTGACATTGGAGTGGCTGTATGAAGCCAAGGGGCCAAGAACATTTAGGGTGTTACATTTGCCAAAGCTGATGGCTTCCGTTTTATTTTCATTTAGATTTAGAAAATTAAGTTTTAACCAGATTTTAATGTCATTTAGACAGTCCAGGAGTGGATCCAGTGGAGTGACCCTGTCTGACTCAATTGGAAGTCCAGTGTTAAAATCTTTGTGTTGTGTGGTGGTGTGTGAAAGTTTTTTGTGATTAAAGGGGACCACACATGCAAAATTCACTTTTTAATGTTTTTTTACTCAACTTTGGGTATTTACTTCATAAAAAAACAGTCCTTGTGCCAAAAAAATGCACCCAGTGGTTTATTTACTCTAAGTAGATTTATTTGTCTGTGATTAAAAACGCTTCGTTTCACACTTCCTGCGGTTTGTGACGTCACAAACCGTAGCCAATCACCTCAAACCTGAGTCCAGCCCCTCACCTAGCAACCCCTGGTGATGCTCCACCCACTTGAGTATAAAAGATGTCACGGTTGCCTAGCGGTTTAGGAGCTGACCTGGCGGTCATTTATTCATTTATTTAGCCCCCGGGGGGCTAGGGGTTTGCCCTGCTCCAGCCATGCAGCACATCTCGAGTAAAACCAGAATGTTTTATTACCTTGTTTGAATGAACTCTGTCTCATTGAAACTGTGCACACACACTCTCGCGGTTTGGACTTGTTTCTTATATGATGAAGGACTGCTGTTGCACAACTGTCAGTTTGGTTGAGCGGTTACGACACTTGAGCGCCACGCAGGAGAGCGGAGATCGCATCCTGTCAATGGCATCTTTTTTTCCCCTTTTTTTTAAAGCCTTTTGTTTCGGAGAAATCGGGGTGAGACTAGATATATACATCGACATAATAATACTTTATAATTGTTATTTTTACGTTTTAGTTCAATTTTTAGTGTAATATCGCTCCCAACGCGCAGCCGGCAGAAAACTGTGCACACTCTCTCGCGGGGCGACAGTCTGTACCATCAAGCACCACTGATCGATATATTTTCAGATTAGCAACTTATTTATTTTAAGAATACCTTTCACTTCATCAAAATCTAATCAAAACTTCAGCGTTCTAAATGTAGGTGGTTGTGATTATTTCTTATACGATAAAAGACTGCTTTTTGCATAACTGCCTGGTTGGCCTAGAGGTAGTGAAGCGGACTCGTCATCCGAAGGACACAGGTTTGCGTCCCGGTCGCGGCATCCCTTTTTTTTTAAAGCCTTTTGTTTTGCAGACCGCCGGCGAAGACACCATCTTTTGCTGGGAGCTACTGACTTTTGAGGTCCGGTCAAAGGTTGCCTCATGCGGATAAATTAACTGGAGACATTCTGTGAACTTTGTTTGTGTGTGGACTGAAACAGCGATCGCTCCCAAAAGCGCCGCATGCAACGAGCGGAGCTAACACCGCCCGCTCGGAGGAGGAAAAGCTATCAGTGGGCTAATGCTAAAAAAAGGAGCTGCAAATGGCGGCGCGCGCAGAGGGCTTTTGGTAAGTTATCTTAAGCTACTAGCACTAACAGTAAGTCAAATGAGTAATAAAAAAGAGCTAATTTTAAAATAACAACATATTAGAGATACTGGCTGTTACAGAGGGCGTAGTTAATGTAAATAGGTCTTTGTAGGGCGTGGCTTTCAGACCTCATTATTCATAAACCGGTCGTTTAGAACGGAAGTGAAATTTGGCAGAATTAGAAAGGGGATATTTTATTATCTAAGCATTATTTTGTGTATAAAATTGACTGAAAATGGTCTGGATAGCCCACAGATAAACCACAAAAAATTATATATCCTACATTTGGTCCCCTTTAAGGCAGTACAAGTGGAAGGGAGGGCAGAGCAGGCAGAGAGTTTAGCATCCTGACTGCCTGATGAACAGAGCTGTCACTCAGTCTGCTGGTTCGAACCTGGAGACTTCTCAGTCTCCTCCCTGATGGCAGCAGGCTGAAGCAGCTGTGTAGTGGATGTGTGGGATCACCTGCCATGCAGAGGGCTTTCCGAGTGAGGCGGTTGCTGTGTAAGTCCTGTAGTGAGGGCAAGGAGGTGCCGACAATCTTCTCAGCTGCTCTTACGATGCGCTGGAGGCTCTTGCGGCAGGATGCAGTACAGTACATGCATCCAGAATTTTCCAGAAGGAATTTGGGCATTTTTCTCTTTTTACAATTTTTTTTGTTGCAGTTGTTTAAAATAAATAAATTATATCTAGTCAGTACTCATAATGATTCAAATGAAAACAAAAAAAAGATATACAAGTATGCGCAGGGATCCATCCTCGGTCCCCTTCTATTTTCTTTATACCTGCTGCCACTAGGTGCTATTTTCTGGAAACATAGCATACCTTTTTACTTCTATGCTGATAACTGACAAATTTACTTGCCCCTAAGACACAATAATACATGCACTATTCAACCTCTGCTTGACTGCCTGGCTGACATCCGGGACTGGATGGCTTTAAATTTCTTAAGTTTCAATGAGAAGTCTGAAGTCATGTTGTTTCCTCCCAACGACACAATAATCAACCACTGCATCGACCTTTCAGCTCCAGCGCCGTTAGAGAAACTCAAAGAGTCACTAATCTGGGAGTGATAATGGATCCTTCCATGAAACTTAACAGTCATGTAAACATGATTGTAAAATCCTGTTTTTTCCAGCTAAAGCGGCTGTCTAAGCTGAAGCCCATGTTGCCAAAAATAAATTGGAGGCAGTAATACATGCCTCCACAAAACAAAATATTCTAAGTAACAGTCAGTTTGGGTTTAGAGCAAAAACTCTACATCAATGGCTCTCATGGAATCAATAGAACAAATAACTACTGCTGTCGATCAAAAACAATATTGTGTTAGTATTTTTGTTGATTTAAAAAAGCATTTGATACTATTGATCACACTATTCTCCTTGAAAAATTAAATAAATATGGTATTAGAGGACCAGCGTTGCAGTGGGTATGTAAACAGTTTATACAAATAAATTGTGTAAGATCTAACCGCTGTAATATCACATGTGGAGTTCCTCTAGGCTCTGTACTTGGACCAAAGCTATTTATTTTATATGTGAATGACTTGGTAAATGTGTCAGGACTTCTTAAATGTGTCCTTTATGCTGACGATACCACATTTTTCTTATTTGGGTAAAGATATGGAACAGATGTTGGAGTTGATGAAGACAGAATTTGTCAAAATACAAACTTGGTTTAAACTTAATAAATTATCATTAAATCTAGATGAAACTAATTATATGATATTCAGTAATAAAAAAAAGAACTGTTGATGTTCAATTTAAAATTGAGGGTGTTAAGATTTGTAGAGTGAGTGAGGTGAAGTTTTTGGGTGTTATTACTGATGACAAACTGACATGGAAACAACACGTAAATTCGGTAAGAATATAAATAGCTAAATATATCGCAGTACTGTACAACGTCAAATACTTATTGAATGATAAAGCTCTATATTTGTTGTATAACACAATCATTGTTCCACACTTAATCTATTGTATTGATGTTTGGGGGAAAGCGTGTAAAACAATTACAAAGCCTATTTTTGTATTACAGAAAAGAGCTGTAAGAATTATCACTAGAAAACATTACTGTCATCCATCAAGCACATTATTTTATCAACTGAAATTATTGAAGTTCCATGAATTGGTAGATTATAATATTTTATCAGTTATGTATAGGGTTCAGAATAACGCATTGCCCTTAAATATCCAAATACATTTTGTTAAGACAAAGTTGTTATAATCTTAAGGGGACAGAGATATTTGTAAAACCAAAATACAGAACCAGTTTAAATGGACGGTCCACCTTAATCCAGGGAATTGGATTGTCGAATGTTCTTGAGAGTGATGTTAAAAATGCCAAGTCAATGTTTACATTCAAGAAAATGATCAAAACTGAATTGTTAAAAAAAATGAAGTAGCTTAATGTGTATTGTATTCGAGTTAAACAATTAGAAAGAGTTATTAATTTTGTTCTGTTACTTGTAGATAATTATTGCGTTGCACTGATTGTTTGAAAAAATGGGCAGATATAATAAGATTTATTCTTCTTTCTGCTACTTTTCATTTTATATTTTGTATTCGTATCCTTTATGGGATTGTTTGGTATTGTATTTTAAAATGAATAAATTTATAAATAAATAAAGTTGCTCAAATAGTGCAGCTTATCCAAGATGGAACATCAATGCGAGCGGCAGCAAGAAGATTTGCTGTGTCTCTCAGCACAGTGTCCAGAGCATAGAATATGTTCCAGGAGACAGACCTGTACACCAAGAGACATGGAGGGGGCCATAGGAGGGCTACAACCCAGCTGTAGGACCACTACTTCATCTTTTGTGCAAGGAGGAGCAGGAGGTCCACTGCCAGGGCCCTACAAAATGACCTCCAGCAGGCCACTAATGTGCATGTTTCCACTCAAACTGTCAGACATAGACTCCATGAGGGTGGTATGAGGGCCCCACGACCACATATAGGGTCTGTGCTTACAACCCAACACCGTGCAGGACGATTGGCGTTTGCTAGGGAACATTAAAATAGGCAGATTTGCCTTTGGTGCCCTGTGCTCTTCACGGATGAAAGCAGGTTCACACTGAGCACATGTGACAGATGTGACAGAATCTGGAGACACTGTGGAGAATATTCTGCTGTCTGTAACATCCTCCAGCATGATCGGTTTGGTGGTGGGTCAGTCATGGTGTAGCGAGGCATTTCTTTGGCCCTTCATGTGCTAGAGGTGCCCTGACTGCCATAAGGTACCGGGATGAGATCCTCAGACCCATTGTGAGACCATATGCTGGTGCAGTGGGCCTTGGGTTCCGTCTTATGCATGACAATGCTAGGCTGAAGTGTGTCAGCAGTTCCTGCATGATTCATTCAACCTTTATTTAGTCAGGTAAATCTTTTGAACCTCATGGGCTCATTTACGAAAGCGACCTGCTAAAACTAAAGAACAATGAACAGCAGTGGTAGAATTTCATTAAACAATAAACAAACAAACAATAAACAATAGAAAACAAAAAGAGAGAAAAAAACAAAAGATTTTTTTTTTTTTAACAAAGTATCAAAAAACTAGCAAAACATTATAAGGTAGACGTATAAAATCAAAGACAGGAACAAATCTGCATTGGTTTTTGCCAGGATTCCAACAGATTCTGAAAACCATTTAGAGAAGTCAAGGTCGAGAGCTTCAGATCTTTTTGTAAGATATTCCATGAAGCAGGAGCGGAGTAGGAGAAGGCCCTTTTTCCAAGTTCAGTCCTCACTGACGGAACACTGCAGGTAATCATGTCCTGAGAGCGCACACTGTAGCTGCACTCACGCAAAGACATGTAGGAGGAGATGTATGAGGGCAGCAGACCAAGAAGTGATTTAAAGATGAAAATGATGAGAGCATTGATGTTATGGACTGGCCTGCCCATTCCCCAGACCTGAATCCAATTTAGCACACCTGGGACATCAAGTTTTGGTCAATCCACCAAAGCCACATCACACCACAGACTGTTCGGGAGCTAAGTGATGCTCTTATCCAGGCCTGGGAAGAGATCCCTCAGGAGAACATCTGCCGTCTCATCAGGAGCATGCCCATTCATTCATTCATTCATTCAACCATTATTTATACAGGCTAGCCTCGTTGAGCCACGGGGACTCATTTACAAGAGGGACCTGTTTCACTCACACCCAGGGTCCATGCACGGAGAGAACATGCAAACTCCACCCAGAAAGGCCCCCGGGCCGGGATTTGAACCAGGGACCTGCTTGCTGAGAGGCAGCAGCTCTACCAGTTGTGCCACCGTGCCAAGTGTTGTTGGGAGGTTATACAGGCACATGGAGGCCACACACACACTACTGAGCCTCATTTAGACTTGTCTTGAGGAATATTCACTCATGTTGAATAAGCATGTAACATTACTTTCAACTTTGGTATTGTTGACTATGAATCCAAATCCTGATCTCCGTGGTGTAATAATTTTGATGTACATTGATATTTTTTGTCTTATTTTCTTCTCAATTAATTCTACTGTGCTAATAATAAAGTTTGTCAATGATAATATTTAAGTAATTGTCTAGAATGTGTTATTTTAGTGTTCCCTTTAATTTTGTGAGCAGTGTATATGTATATTCATGTATATATTTACTACATTGCCAAAAGTATTCACTCGCCTTGACTCACATATGAGCTTAAGTGACATCCCATTCCTAATCCATAGCGTTCAGTGTTGGTCCACCCTTTGCAGCTAGAACAGCTTCAACTCTTCTGTGAAAGCTGTCCACAAAGTTTAGGAGTGTGTTTATGGGGATTTTTGACCATTTGTCAAGAAGCGCATTTGTGAGGTCACATATTGATGTTGGACGAGAAAGCCTGTCTCTCAATCTCCACTCTAATTCATCCCAAAGGTGTTCTGTTGGGTTGAGGTCAGGACTCTGTGCAGGCCAATCAAGTTCATCCACACCAGACTCTACCATCCATGTCTTTATGGATCTTGATTTGTGCATGGGTGCACAGTCATGTTGGAAGAGGAAGGGGCCAGCTCCAAACTGTTCTCACAAAGTTGGGAACATGGAATTGTCCAAAAGGTCTTGGTAGGCTGAAGCAGTCAGAGTTCCTTTCACTGGAACTAAGGGACCAAGCCCAGAAATGGGTTGCTCTGCAGTTAACAGAGCATTTAAATGAAAACCCAACTTCTCTCCATCCCATGCAATTCGGGTTTAGGAAGTATCACTCTACAGAGACAGCCACCTGTTACCTTCTGGAAAATCTAAAACAGCTTCTAGATCAGGGTGGCTTTGTGGGTGCTGTGTTCCTTGACCTGAAACGTGCTTTTGACACAATCAACCACAACATTCTTCTTGCTAAACTAACTCATTTTAATTTCTCTAATAGTGCCCTCTGCTGGATGAAATCATATCTGTCTGATAGAAAACAAGCAGTACAAATAGAAAACTCACAATCTACCTTTCTTACCTGCTCAGCTGGAGTCCCACAGGGCTCAATACTGGGACCAATCTTATTTAGCCTATATGTTAATGATTTGCCAAATGTTTGCAAAACTGTAAAAATGCAATTATATGCAGATGATACTGTATTGTATGTTCATGGAAAAACAAAAAATGAAGCTGCTGCTGTGCTTTCTAGTGCCATGATGCCGGTGTCTCACTGGCTCCAGGACTCTTGTCTACATCTCAACACTAAAAAAACAGTCTGTATGTTTTTCTCTCGGCTGCCACCAGATGATGGGCATCCATCTGTGTTGGTCAATGGCGAGACATTAGATGTGGTTGAACAATTTAAATACCTCGGAGTCATTTTTGATTCCAATCTAAATTTCAAGCAACATGTAAAGAGAATTTCACATATAATTAAACTTAATCTGGCAAACTTCAAACATATAAGACCTTCTCTGACAACAGAATCAGCAAAGGCTTACATGCATGCCATGATCTTCAGCCATATAGCCTATTGTTATACTACATGGTCTCACACTTCAGAGATCGTCATGAAGCCCCTAAAGTCTCTTTTTAAGAAAACACTGAAAATTTTTGACAAAAAGCCAATACAGTATCATTACTGCAACATCATAAATAAGTACAAAATTTTGGATTTTAATAGCTATCAGATTTTTATGGACGTTTGCCTGATTTTTAAAGTTTTAAATGGACTTGCTCCTCCTCCTTTAATATATTTTATAAGTAAAAAAACAAGTACAGTAAACACAAGAGCACTGACCAGAGGAGATTGTGATGTGCAGCGGCGCAGGACTAAATTTGGCCAAATGGTGGTGTCCATCAGAGGCACGCAGTCATGGAACACACTGCCAGTTTCCATCAGGAACTGTGGCACCTACTCCAGCTTTAAAAATTCTCTGAAACTTTGGCTGAAAACTAATCAGAAGTGCACTCATGTGTAGATTACTTTGTCTATTTTCTTATGGCATCATATTTTTATTGTAATTTTATGTTGTGTTATGTGCTATATAGGTGATGTTTGTATTTTTCTCCGCTCTTTTGTTTTATGGGACGTTTCTTATTCTTACCTGCCTTAGGACAACGGATGAAAATTAGCTATTGTGCTAACTCCGGCATATTTACATTGATGCTAACTGCTGTTATGTTGATTAATATGCATTGTCCTAACTTAAATAAATAAATAAATGAAATGAAATGAAATGAAATGAAAAACACCCCACATCTTAATCCCCCCTCCACCAAAGTTTACACTTGGCACAATGAAGTCAGACAAGTATCATTCTTCTGGCAACTGCCAAACCCAGACTCCTCCATCAGATTGCCAGATGGAGAAGCGCGATTCGTCACTCCAGAGAACGCTCCTCCACTGCTCTAGAGTGCAGTGATGGCGTGCTTTACACCACTGCATCCAACGCTTTGCATTGCCCTTGGTGATGTATGGCTTGGATGCAGCTGCTCGACCTTGGAAATCCATTCCATGAAGCTCTCTGCACACTGTTCTTGAGCTAATCTGATGGCTATATGAAGTTTAGAGGTCTGCAGGGGTTGACTCTGCAGAAAGTTAGCGACCTCTTTGCACTATGCGCTTCAGCATTCGCTGACCCCACTCTGTCAATTTGCGAAGTGCTCTGTTAGGAAAATATGGAACAATAAGATCTATAAGATGGAGCTAGGTTGTTAAGAGCTTTGTGGGTTAGAAGTAAGATTTTGAATTAAATTCTGGATTTGACAGGGAGCCAATGAAGAGAAACTAAAACTGGATATTTGATTCTGTTATCACATAGACAATCCCCCTCCTTTCTGAAGGAGGCTCCAAGTTATTTGTCAAGCACCAAATCTGCAGGAAAAATAAGAAAAAGACGCAGAAGTTGAATGGAGGTCAGTGCACGGTAAAGTCACGTGATAAAGAGGAAGAGCAGAACCAGGCCAGGTGTGCAGAGGAGCAGGTCCAGAACCAAGCATCAGTTTCTGAGCTCTGCAGATGTTGACCCAGGGACCAATGGAGGAAAATACACTTTTTAAAAACTTACAGTAAAATAAATATTTTGTCAATAAAAAAATAATACAGTAATGTGGAGATTTTAAACAAAAACCCTACAAGCATTAAAATAAAAATCATCTAAATTAGATACTGTATATTTATTTGAGGCTGACAGTTTAATTAAGAAGGTTGATTTTCCCTCTGAGGAACATGAATAAATAAAGTTAAAGGGTTAAAACGTCTAATTCAAATAAAATAATAAAGTCTGTAGTTAAATAAAACTGGTTTTTGAGCTGCATGCATTCAGCTGGGAGCAGGAAAATCACTTACCGTATTTTCCGTTGTATAGGTCGCACCGTTGTATAGGTCGCACTGTCCAATTATTGCCAAAAATTTGGAAAAATTCATAAATAGATCGCACCGGTGTATAGGTCGCACCTACGTCACCGCCGACGTAACGCGTCATCCACCGCTGACGTGCCGCGTCACCGCTGAGTCAACCCGGCAATATGGACCGAGTGTTTAGCTCTGCTGCTAATGTCTGCCACAGGAGAGTCCGTCTCTGAAAACACGAATAAAAAAATCAAATTTCATCTCAAATTTTTCCTCCAGGACATAGTTAAGTACATTAAAGCTCATATAATTACACACTGTAAGCAGAAAAAATATAAACCAATTGGTTTCGAAGCTATTTATAACATAAACAGAAATAAAACCACAGGCTAACACGAGACGAGTCCGTCTCTGAAAACACGAATAAAAAATCGAATCTCATCTCAAAATTTTCCTCCAGGACATAGTTAAGTACATTAAAGCTCATACTACACACTGTAAGCAGAAATAATATAAACCGATTGGTTTCAAAGCTATCTATAACGTAAACAGAAATAAAACCAGAAGCTAACAGAAGCTACCGGTATGCTAATAAAAGATCATTTATTTTTATTTTTATCTCAAACATCTAATAAAGCTACTCACTTGTGAACGTCAGTACTGTGATTACATTCTGTAAGTTTCAGAAAAATCCGCTGAGTGGTTTCTGAGCTGAGTTTCTGAGCTGGTTTCTGAGCATCAAATGTAGAACCACTAGACTGAGGAACAGCTTCTACCCTGAAGCTGTCAGACTCATGAATAAATAAATAATAAGAATAAACACTGCAAAATGTCACATCATACTGATACTGATCTGTTTCTTGTTGCTGCGTTCATCTGTGACCATCTGCTCATGTTCGTGCTGCTGTTTATAATGATGTTTTTCTACTACATTAGGGCTTAGTGTATTACTAGCTGATGTGATGTCTCTCTTAGTTAATCCTAGATGTTATTATTGTTTTTCTCTTGCATTTGTTGTTGGATGTAACTGGGACCCTGTGTACATAATCTCGTTTTCAACACATGTACTACATGCGGTGCAAATGACAATAAATTCTCTCTGACTCTGACTCTGACTCTGACTATTTATAACGTAACAAACAGAAGCTACCTGAAGCTATGCTAATAAAATATCTTTTTTTTTATCTCAAACATCTAATAAAGCTACTCACTTGTAAATGTCCATACAGTGATCACATTCTGTAAGTTTCAGAAAAATCCGTTGAGTGGTTCTTGACTTATCTTGCTAACAAACAGCAAACAAACAGAGCTAACAGAAGCTACATCCAGACTAGGAGGCCGACAGTCAGTCCGAGCAGAGGAGCTTTTTTTCGGACACATGAGCTGGAAACGGTCTTCTTCTTCTTGGTGGAAACGGTCGGTGTACTCCTCTGGAAGTGGTTCTGCACTGCGTCCCCTAGCGGCCGAAAGTGGTACTGCACCATTTTCTGCCAAAGTGAAAAACGGTCATAACTGAGGCAAAAATTGGTCTAAAAATATGGGGAAAATTCCACAAATAGGTTGCACTGGTGTATAGGTTGCAGGCCTTGAAAAAACCATAAAAAGGTGCAACCTATACACCGGAAAATACGGGATATTAAAAGCAAACTCATGGAAGTTGCTGCTGTAATCTGATTCTTTTAATAAGCCATGTAACTTTCTATGATCCCAGGTTTATAGCAGGTGTGTGGCCATAGTGTGCACGTCCTGATGTTGCTCATAGTGGTCCAGTGTGCTCAGAGAGCTTGTGTGTATGCCCAGACACATGAAAAATTAGAGGGAACATTGCCCAGCACACACACTTTTTGCCCCACTCCCCTCAGGAAGGAGGTTGAGGATCATTAAGTGTAGAACCACTAGACTGAGGAACAGCTTCTACCATGAGGCTGTTAGACTCATGAATATCCAACCAGAATAATCACTGCAAAATATCACATCATGTTGCTGCTGATCTGTTTCTTGTTGCTGTATTTATTCGTGCCCATCTGCTCAGACAGATTCATGTTCGTGCTGCTGCTTGGAGTAGTGTTTTTCAATGATATTAGTGCTTAGTGTATTTTTAGTTTATGTTTTTCTTAGTTCATATCTTAGATGTTATTACTGTTCTTCTTTTACATTTTTATTGTTGGATGTAACTGGGACCCTGTGTACATAATCTCGTTTCATCACATGTACCACATGTGGTGCGAATGACAATAAAGAATCTCTGAATCTGACTCTCTCTGACTTAATGATTTAATGATTTTGGTCTGGTAAAATAACTGTGATTATTTTAATAAGATTTTTATGTTTTATATCTTTAGAACTGATTTTTTGTTTATTTAATTTGAGCTGTGGGCGAGTTGACACTGTTTCACTGTGGGTGGGTAACAGAGGAGAAGCAGCAGAGAGGTGTGGAAGACTACAATTCTGCTTCCTGGACTGTACACTGGGTTGTCAATAATTTGGAGGATAAACAAAATCAGCCATATTTCTAGAAAGAAGAGCAGCTTCAAAGTGGCATGCATGCCAACTCTCCACATCAGAACAGGTTTTCCCCCAAAAGAATGTATGTATGTATGTATGTATGTATGTATGTATGTATGTATGTATGTATGTATGTATGTATGTATGTATGTATGTATGTATGTATGTATGTATGTATGTATGTATGTATGTACTGTATGTATGAATATGTATATGTACATGTAAATGTATATGTATTTGTATATGTATGTACAAAACCAGCATTCCTCTGAGCAGTCTGTATATTGGCTCCCAGGATTCATTTAGACTTTGTCCTCCTTCTCACAAAGCTGCAGCCTTGGCCAGCTGGGATTCCCAAATGAGGCGAGCCATCACAAAGTCAAATCAGTACATAGAGCATCACACCTGATACATGTTGGCCGTCACAACAGAATGAATAGTTGATGGCCTACTTCAGAGGGAGTTCTGGTTTCACAGCTCAGCTGTCTGTTTTAATAGGTGTGTCAGATCCCCTGTTAATTAATATATTTAAGTCTTTTATGCCAGATTGTACAGGCTTGGTTACATTAGGACTGGATCATTGTGTTCCAGTATGACAAAACTTCTCCACAGTCTTATCTACATCACTCATTGTGATTCATCCAGATCCCTGATGCTTGCTGTATCACACAAACAGATACACCCTTCTGTGTTTTGTGTAAAATTATTGATTGAGGCAGACACTTTGTAACCATTAACTGAATAGCTTCTCCCAACAGACAAAGCTCACTGGCAGCAATGAGACAAAACACACTTCAAATTATGTTGGCTCCATTTCCCCAAAACTGGGATTCTGATACATCTAGATTTCTTTTTTCTGTTACCCATATTGGTTAAAAATTATGTAATTTATAAGTGTGGCTATTAAATAAAATTGAAGTGACAAAATAAAACCTTAGAGAAAGAACACATTAATTTATCAAATTAAATCATGTTTTGCTCATTTCTTGTATTATGTTTACATTTTCAGTTTCACCATGTTCATGTGGTTAAATGAAAAACATTTTAAGTCTTGCACTATTTCCCAACATGTTTTTTCATTCTAGAATGACACTTGTCAAAGGACTAATATTTATGTATTTCTTGTACTTTTGTTTTTAAGTTTCTGTAATGTATTTTTTTATTTTTGCTATTACAAATGTAGCATTATTTTACAACAAATTTCGTCTCAGGGCAGTCTAAAAATAGGAACAAGTCTAATTCACAACAAATTACACACTGTCCAATTGAGTGAAGACAGGTCTACATTAAACATTTTGGGAGAGTACAAGGAGAACTCATATACTCATATCTTACACTGTAATCTGAGTTTTCTTCAACAATGTTTTTCTCTTTGTTACTCTCCCTTTAAGCTCAGACTGGTGAAAAACCGAGGAAACAGTTGCTGTATGCATCTCACCTGCTGAAGCTTGTAACTCCTTCAGATGGATATCGATTGTCTTGCTGTTCTCTCTCACTATTCTTCTTCGCATACGGTCACCGAGTTTGTGATGACGGCCTGGTCTTGGTAGATTTACATATGATGATGGATTTCACAGAACATGTGTGGATGTTTAGGCCCTTGTATCCATCTCCTGACTACAACTTTCTAGTCATCTTCTCTCTGAGTTGAATTAAGACAGTCCCTTTACGTTACATAAATATGTTTATGTTTTTGGTATTACTTTGTAGAAATTTCTAATTCTGAGGGAGCCGATTTGAGCTTGTTGCTTCAAGAATTATCTCCAGTTTGAAAAAAACTGATTTTTTTTCATTTGAGTCTGCTCATTGTGAAGAGAGCAGCTGAGAGAAGAACATTTCTATAAAAATTTGATTTCATTTTGAAATTGAAAAGGTTATTTTAGTAAAAAAAATACTATTTATATTGACCATAAATGATTTACGACAGCAATACAAGCACAAAACAGCCAATGTGTCATATTTGGTAGTTACATTTTGTACCCTGGGCTCAGAGTTCTGAAAAAAAAAAGATTTGCACTGAGACTAGATGAAAAAAGATAAGTATTTTATTTATCAGGAAACAGAGGATGACCTGGGACTAGAGGATCTGCAGAGGAAAATGGATAGTGAGTTTGAGAACTTCAACAAGGTTTTTAGTCAAATAGCTTCTAGTTGCGTTTTTTTTCCTTCAGGTTATGGAGAGTAACAGGTTAAGATTCCAGGTCCAGTGTTCAATGGATGATTTCGATTCAATTCGATTCAGTTCAATTCAGTTTATTTATATAGTGCCAAGGCACAACAGAAGTCAGCTCAAAACACTGAATAGAAACATTCATATATTTAAAAAGTTAATACAATTATTTATCTGATGAGCAGACTGCTTTTAACTTCATCGCAGACTCTCATCCTGAGCAAGTACAAAGGCAACAAATCAAAAAGGCGTTCAATACAAGATCAACTGGACTTTATTTGTAACAGAAGACGTTTCGCTTCTCATCCGAGGAGCTTTATCAATTCAATGAACCAGACTGTGTGCGCGTGGATTTATAACAGGAGTCACGCACCAACATATGTAAATTGCAAGCTGAGGTAACACATACAAATGTGTTACTCATACCTGTATGTGTTACCTCAGCTTGCAATTTACATATGTTGGTGCGTGACTCCTGTTATAAATCCACGCGCACACAGTCTGGTTCATTGAATTGATAAAGCTCCTCGGATGAGAAGCGAAACGTCTTCTGTTACAAATAAAGTCCAGTTGATCTTTTATTGAACGCCTTTTTGATTTATCATGTCCTGGACGACTGAGAATCTTCACCAGCATACAAAGGCAACAGACTCATGAGGGAGTTTTTTCTTTCCTCTGTTGAACAGAGGAAGAAAAAAACTCCCTCATGAGGTAGAAACTTTTAGCAGAACCAGGTTCAGGACAAGCTGCTTTGTCCGGCTGGCTTTGAGAGGAACAGGAAGGAGGAACAGAGACACAATGGCAGGTCAAGAATCACATGTTAAGATAGAAATAATATCAAATGAAAACTAGATTGTAAAGCAATGTAGAATACTAGAAAGTGATGTAGAATACTAGAAAACTAAAAACAAGAACATCTGCATTGGTTTTTGCCATGAAATTAACAGATGTTTAAAGCCACTTAGAGAGGTCAAGGTCGAGAGCTTCAGATCTTTTTGCAAGATATTCCAGGAAACAGGAGCAGAGTAGGAGAAGGCCCTTTTGCCAAGTTCAGTCCTCACTGAAGGTAATAATGTCCTGAGAGCGCACGTTGTAGCTGCACTCACGCTGAGACATGTCGGAGGAGATGTATGAAGGCTGCAGACCAAGAAGTGATTTAAAGATGAAAATGTACCAGTGGGAAAGTCTGCGTGAAGTTACTGATGTCCAGTTAACCAGTGAATACAGGGTGCAATGGTGAGTATGGTAGTTACAGCCAGTTATGAATCTTAGTGTACCATGATAGACAACATCCAACATCCGCAGGGTGCTTGTAGGAGCATTCATGTGGATAATGTCACCGTAATCAATGGAGGGAAGGAAAGTCACAGTTACAAGGTGTTTCCTAGCATTCAGAGTTAGACAGGATCTGTTTCTGAAAAAAATAAAATAAACTTTCAGTTTCTCTTCTAGTTCCCTTTCAGTCATGTCTCTTGGTGCAAGATATGCTATGGGAATTGCGCCCCTGCGCGATTACCTGAAGGAATACATTCACACCTTTACGGCAGGGGCGTCAGCGTCGCGCCAGAGGCCCCACCCTCTGGGTACTTAAGCCGCTGACGCCCATTCATCATTCTCTTATTGCCCTTCACCTCGCTTAAGCCTGAACTTCGTGGGACTTCTCTGTTGTCGCATCGCTCGATCAGAGGTGAGCTTGCTCCCTACGCTGAGCGTACAGAGAAATTTTTCCTGCGTACTGCTGGGCTGGTGAAAGCTAGTCCAGCGTTTTTCTACTTACCTCGAAGTTTTCTTCTCTCTTCGCAGCTGCTTCGCTCGACGGCGCTAACTGCGTCACAACACTCCCTGCTAACCATTAGCAGGCTAGCCAGCGAAAGCAAGACGACGGAGAGGACGGCTTCGAACAAAAGGAAACTAGGAACAGCCTCGACGCTTCTCGTCTCCGGACATGGCTCCCGAGAAGGGAAAACGGAGGACAAAGACTCAGAAGAAAACCAGCAGGACGACGAGCCCTCGCTCGCACCCCTGCCCCAGCGGCTGCGGCTACTACCTCTCGGCGACGGACACCCACAAGGCCTGTCCTGTCTGCCTAGGGATTCTGCACGCAAGAAAAGCGCTGGAATCCCCCGACTCCTGCTCTCACTGCTGTCGGATGTCGGCGGTAGTTAGGAAACGCCGCACGGACGCGTTGGCTAAATCCATAGCAAAGGCCGTGGCGTTGAAGGCCGTACGCCTTGCAGAGCTGCACGCTCCCGGGCCGGAGCTCGAGAACGTGGACCTGGAATGCAGTGTTCCAGTCGGTGATGAGAACGTGTCGAGGACTCGACGCCCGAAGTGTCTGACCAAGACGCAGAGTACGGTTGCAGAGGAGAAACTGTTGATTCCTCCCAGAACCTGGCGCAAGTTCTACCGGAACCGGATGTGTCGGTCCCTGCTCTGTTCGACCTGTGTCATAGGGCGGCGGGTGCTTGCAGGTCACGTGGCCAGACCCCACGCCTCGCCAACAGGTTACGAGGCTGGCGGGAAACTACTTCTATGCGAAGCAGCAACCGACGACGTCGGAAAAAAATGCAAATTTTCCCAAACTTCCTCATGGAGCTCAAACGCTCCTGGGTGGAACCTGGAGCTCCCACGATGTTGCCACTATCTCGACTCCTGGATGTCGCTGGAATGGAGACAGCAGGCCTCGCCAATGCACCCCTGATAGATGAGACCCTGGTGGCCCATCTGGCCCCCGTAGCTACGGGGGCGAAACCAGCGCTGTCCAGCAGGGCCTGCCGCGCTTCGGAGAAACAACTCAAAAAGTGCTACAAGGCTCAGGGCCTCGCGGCTCGTGCGATGAACGCATTGACCATGATGCAGGCGTACCTGGCAGAAAAGCTGCAGGATCTCCAGGTAAAGACGAACGAACAAGCCCCAACGGAGGCCATGGAAGAGGCCCGCCGCGCCTCTGACCTTGTGCTCCGCATGATGGGGACAATAGCCATCACGCAGGGTAGAGCAATGGTGGAAATAGTTGTCGCCCAACGCCATCTTTGGTTGACTTTGTCGGACCTCCCAGAAAACCAGAGGTCCCCCTTCCTCCAGCACCGATCGAGCCGACGGGACTCTTTGGGGGAGCCCTGGAATACATCCAGACCAGGCTGGAACAGAGACGCAAACAGGCGGAAGCCCTACGCGAGGGGCTGTCGAGAAAAAGCTTTACACCCCTAAAGGAAGACATGCGTGGCCTTCCTCGGAAGAGACCTGCTGGTGACAGTGAGACTTTCCAGTACCGGTCGAGGGCCTCTTCGATGACCCCGTGTGGAAAGCAAATTCGGGCCTGATGAAACAGGACGAACTGATAATTTTACAGGTTTGCCTACCCACGAGGTACGGGAACCTAACCTTTTGAACCCAGTCTCCACTTGAAGAACACTACGAGGAGCTGGTAACATGTGTGTGTGCACCAAACATGACTCGCCTACTGTATGTGTAATCAAAACATAACACTGTTTCATGCATATACAAAAATAAAAGTACCAAAGCACAAACTGCCCTGGTTCTTGACTCGAGTCCCATTTTTAGAAAACACAAACCACTTGGTCAAACTATGAACTGCTGTAAGATGTGCACGCTCTGTCTGGGACAGTCAAATCTAGCCATATCTTCTGTCGGGCTGACCAGCTTTCCCGAGAACTTGCGAGAGGGGTCAAAGGCCATCCCTCCCGCTCTCAAACATGACAAGCAGCGATTAGACATGCCTTCCAGGCTCATGGCGCATGCGCAGGCTTGGAGGGCGTGTCTACCAAACGAATGGGTCATGACAACGATATGTCATGGCCTCAAGTTGCAGTTCACCAGGAGACCACCCCCCTTCACAGGGGTACTGCAATCAAAAATTAACCCTGCACGCGCACACGTGCTGAGGGAGGAAGTTTTGACGATGCTACAGAAGGGAGTGATAAGTTTGGTCCCGAAACGCAAACTACGCTCCGGCCACTACAGCAAGTACTTCCTGGTGCCCAAAAAGGATAATTCCCTGAGACCGATACTGGATCTCAGGACTCTGAACAAGAGAATAAAAACTTTTAAGTTCAAGATGCTTACACTGCAGCAGGTTCTCCAGTCTGTGAGACCAGGAGACTATGCAAGTATACTGGATTTGAAAGATTCCTATTTCCATGTAGGCGTGTGGAGGAAACACAGAAAATTCCTCCATCTTGCTTTCGAGAGAAACGCTTATGAATTCAAAGCATTACCCTTCGGTTTAAAGACGGCTCCTCATATATTTACTAAATGTCTGGACGCAACCCTGAGCCCCCTTAGGAATCAAGGACTCAGGGTTATGAACTACCTGGATGACCTCCTGATTCTGGCTGGAAGCAGAATACAGGCCCAGTCACACTCCTACAGGGTGATCTCTCACCTGGAGTCTCTCGGTTTTTTATCATAAACCTACAAAAGAGTGACCTAACTCCATCACGGGTTACCGTATTTCTGAGAGTACAGATCGAAACCGTCAAGTACAGGGCATGGCTCTCCAAGGAACAAGTTTCCTCGATTCGCCAGTGCCTGGAAAGATTTAAACTGGATCAGTGGGTCCCCATGAAAATGTGCCAATGCCTTTTAGGCCTCTTGGTGGCAGCCATACCCTGTGTGCCACATGCATTGCTGAAAATGCGGGCCCTACAAGTATGGCTAAACCAACAGACACAACCCGCGCTGCCTGGTTGAGCAGGAAAGGTTGGAATAGATTTAGAGTGCCCGAGGGCCCTGGAACCTTGGAGGGACTTGTCTGTCTTCACAGAAGGGGTCCCGTTGGGTAGGGTGTCATCTCGTGTGGTCGTCACAACGGACGCCTCAAAAACAGGATGAGGGACAATCTGCAGAAATCAGAACGCCCGTGGCCTTTGGAATGGACAGGAAGCGAGATTACATATCAACTTCCTGGAATTGTTGGCCATATTCCTGTCAGTAAAATACTTCTTTAACAAAGGTCTGATTCCAGGGCCACATGTCTTGGTGAAATCAGATAACAGGACCACAGTGTCCTTCATCAACAGAGAGGGAGGGACAAGGTCCCGAGCCCTCCTCGGACTGACGCAGAAGATGCTTATGTGGTGTGCTCTGAGAATCTTGTCGCTCAGGGCGACTCATGTTCCCGGTGAACTAAATTATGGAGCAGATGCCTTCTCGAGAGGGCCTCTCCTGGCATCAGAATGGAGCCTGAACCCACGGGTTGTGGAACAGATCTGGTCACGATTTGGAAGAGCCTCGGTGGACTTGTTCACTTATAGAGCTAACTCACAATGTGACCTTTACTTCTCTTTGAAGGAGGCAGATGCACCGTTGGGAACGGATGCTCTGGCCCATGATTGGCCAGCAGGGGTGCTGTACTATGCTTTTCCACCTGTTCCTTTGGTCGAGGTAACACTGGAACATGTACGCCAGGGAGCCCTCTCCCTGATCCTGATAGCTCCCAGATGGTCGCAGAAACCGTGGTTCCCGGAGTTGATCTCAATGTTATCAGGGATACCATGAAAATTGCCTCCTCACAGGGACCTGCTGACTCAGGCAGGTGGGTAGCTTCTACACCCACGTCCGGAGTTGTGGCGGCTTTCAGCCTGGCCTTTGAAGGGAACTGGCTGAGGGCCTAAGGCTTTGATTGCTTAATCCCAAAACAAACAGCAACAACATACACAAGGGTGTCCCTTGGTGTTTATGTTTGCTTAGGAGATGTTCAATAGGGGGGTTCCCCTCTTCTTAATGGGTCTCCAACATCAGGATGGGCTCCACTTGTCAGTCGTGCCCCTGCATATGTAAAAATTATCCCTGGGGACTTAGGAGGTTACCCTGTGCTTGACCTGGGTTTTCTACCTCCACATTGCCACCCAATTACTAGTGGCGTAATGGGTCCCTTGTTCTTTTCCTCCTGTTTCTCAGGTTTTCCAGAGAAAAAAGGAGATGATGAGTAATCGCACTGGTGGAGCACGCTTATGCTGTCTCTAGCTGGTGTTTTTTATCTGTATGTCCAGTGGTAACATCAAGCTGATGTTTCTACGCTTGGCATTTTTTCTTCTCAGGCTGTGCTCTCTACATACCTTGTAGAAAGCAGCTAGGAAATGCCTGTCATTTTAAGACAGATGCTCTCACATGCATTTTGCTGAGCATTTCAAGGGCGTGAATGAATTACGGTCCCATAGCATATGTTGCACCGAGAGACATGACTGAAAGGGAACGGAAAGTTATGCACCATAACTCATGTTCCCTGAAGGAAGGGAACGCGGTGCAATATATCTAGCCCTTTCAATGCTGAAAGCTCGGTGAAGTGCATTTTGGAGAATGATGAATGGGCGTCAGCGGCTTAAGTACCCAGAGGGCGGGGCCTCTGGCGCGACGCTGACACCCCTGCCATAAAGGCGTGAATGTATTCCTTCAGGTAATCGCGCAGGGGCGCAATTCTCATAGCATATGTTGCACATCGTTCCCTTCCTTCAGGGAACATGAGTTATAACTTTCAGGTTTTCCACGTGAAGCTTAAAAGAGAGATGCGAGTCGACCAAGATACCCAAATATTTATAGGAATCAACAAACTCAATAGCGACACCATTTGAGGAAAAAATTAGAGGAAGAAATGCTGGGACTTGTTATATTTGTGTTTGAAATTAACCAGACGTTGTGTATCTTCCAGACACTTTTATTATAGTATCTTTTGTGAAGCTGCTCACACAGGTTGCTCACAGGTGTCTCTCCTTAATAGGCTATATGCCACGGACTTCCGTTCCAGCACTTCCGCATTCATTACACATGCGGCGCACTTCCGGTTTGCAGTCAACACGGTGTTAGCGATGGCGTTCTTCACGAGATCTCTGCAGGACTTGCCGACAGTCACTGTTAATAATGTCTACAGAATAATTCAGACCTTCTCTAAAGCGCCCACATCTAAGAAGGATAAAGGATTTAAGCTTTGTGTCCAACTACATAAATAAATATGAAGGTAAGTCGGTATTTGTTTTCAGTTCACCAAACTGCCTCATGTAGGCTAACACAGCTAACATAGTTAGCCTTGCTAATCTGTTGAGTAAACGTGTTTTGTCTGTACAATGTTTTCTTATTAACACAAATGTTAGTTTCAAACAAGGAGGCAGGAGAAGTCAGTTAGGGCTGAGTGTTTACAGTCCATGAGGAAGAGAGCCAGAAGCCCCACTGTTTGAGTCAAAGCCACCTGACAGTTCAGTTTCAAACAAGGAGGCAGGAGATTTAGAGCAGATTTAGAAACAAAAGTTATTTTAATTCAAGTTTGTGTACAAAAGTTGAGCTGAAGTCAAACCTGTTAAATCACTGTTTGTAGCAGGCCTTAATAAGAGATGTTTTCTTTCACTGCACAGGACACGGCAGGTGTTGGTGATGATGAGGGAACCCCTGGTCCAGCCTAGATGTTTGTGAGACGTGGGAAGACACCACCGCTACAGCTCAAACATGAGGGAAGCAGTGAGGAGCTGAGATTGGATCCAAACACCAAATACAAACAAGTTGTTCCACTGAGGCACTGTAATCTGACTGATTACATGTTTTTAAATCTCCAAAAGCAGTTGAGGAAGCTGGGAGTTAAAAGATGTAATAATCCATCCATCCATCCATCCATCCATCTTCTTCCGCTTATCCGGGGTCGGGTCGCGGGGGTAGCAGCCTAAGTAGGGAGGCCCAGACTTCCCTCTCCCCAGCCACTTGGAGCAGCTCCTCCGGGGGAATCCCAAGGCGTTCCCAGGCCAGCCGAGAAACATAGTCCCTCCAGCGCGTCCTGGGTCTTCCTCTGGGTCTCCTCCCGGTGGGACATGCCCGGAACACCTCACCAGGGAGGCGTCCAGGAGGCATCCTAACCAGATGCCCGAGCCACCTCAACTGGCTCCTCTCGATGTGGAGAAGCAGCGGCTCTACTCCGAGTCCCTCCCGGATGACTGAGCTTCTCACCCTATCTCTAAGGGAGAGTCCAGCCACCCTGCGGAGAAAACTCATTTCAGCCGCTTGTATCCGAGATCTTGTTCTTTCGGTCATAACCCAAAGCTCATGACCATAGATGAGGGTGGGAACGTAGATCGATCGGTAAATTGAGAGCTTTGCCTTTTGACTCAGCTCTCTCTTCACCACGACAGACCGGTACAGCGCCCGCTTCACTGCGGACGCTGCACCTATCCGCCTATCGATCTCACGCCCCAGTTTTCCCTGTACGTTTTGTACAGTAATGTAACATTATCATCAAATTTCTTTTTAATAAAATGGCTAAAACGACTCTAAGCCTGTCTTAAACCAAAATACAGTACACATTTTTTTTGGGTGATAATACATCAATGAAGACAAAAGTCAGAATGTTTTGAACATTTTATTTTCTTACAAGTAGTAAGTAGTGTGACTGTAGTGTCAGGGTAGTCCTTGAAGTCTGCAGGTAGATTTTTATGTATCTGCTCTTCAGGTAGAGCCGAGTACTGTCAATACAAAGTTGCTGTGAAAATCCGTCTGACCGTGGACTGATGGACACCGTACGGGTCAGCAAGGTCCCGTTGCTTTGATCCAAGGTCAAGGTCATTTAAGAACAGGAAGAACTCAACGGGCTGCAGGGTATGAGTTGACGGGGTGGTGTGGTTAAATAATCAATAAATAACACTGAACAACTGGTAATAACTAATAATTAAATCTCAATGTCACTACAGTACTTGTGCAATAACCTGTCACACAACCTGTGTAATGTTGATTATGTGCATACATATATATGCACATAAAGTTTTAAATATATATATATATATATATAAATATATACACATATATATAATATATTATTATATATACTGTATGTGTATATATTTATATATATATATATATATATATATATATATATATATTTAAAACTTTATGTGCATGTTAGCTTATATTACTAGCTTGAAATACTTGCAGTAGTTAATTCAAATTCATCCTGCTGCATCGTTATATCCGTCTCTCTTCAGGACTTTGTGAATATTATAATTACTTTTTCACTGTGCATGCTTTTAGTATACATACAGTAGTTTGTTCTTTGATTTTTAGCAAGTCAAATCTGCTCTTCTCATCCTGAGCACTTCATTGTACTGTTAACTCTGTGTTAACCTGTATAAGACAAATAAACACAAGTTGAACTTGATGGGGAGTTCCTCTCAGTTCTTGGTGAACACCGACCATGAATGGCAGAGCAGAGCAGTCATGGGCCAGCAGGAACACATCAGGAGGTCAGATGATGCAAACCTGAAAAAAAAACAAGTGTTCATATTTACCTACAAGTAAAAAACCAAACAGAGAACTCTTTATGAGAGTTATGCTTTAAAATAAATAATTACATCTCAGGAAATTAAATGTTTAATTGGAGTGAAACAGTTCTGGTTTCATATTAAAGGAAACAGCAGAGAATATTTCAGAGGTGTAACAGCCCTGAAGTTACTAAGAGTTTACAAACATATTTACAGATTAGAAAACATATGTTAAAATCTGAATATTATTTTAAAAGTATGTAGTTACAAACTTTTATTAAATCACTCATCATGACTCCAACATTAAATCTACAAGTGCAGGATGTGGTCGAGTGATAATCGTGTTTCTTCACTGCGTGTTTCTTACTGAGCTGCAGCTGTGTTCTCCTCCTCCTCGCTGTCCTCTCTGCTTCTCTCCCAAAGCCCCGGTCATGGAAGTGGAAGGGACAATTATTCCACTGGAACAATGCAGGTACAGCTCATTTTTAACCACTGTTTGATGCTGGCTCTTGAATATTCTGAGGTTTAAAACGCCAGCTACAACCGAGTGTTAGCTTTAAGGCTAACTCGGTTAGCCACGAACTCTGGCATTAAATATAAAAAACTAAGCGCTCTATTGTACCTGCTATTCACTGGACACAACGGCACACAACAAATCTCTCTTGTTGTACCAGTAGCTCGCAGATAATTTACCTTTTGTGTCTTTTACATGGTCTAGTTCTAGAAGCTACCGCTAACAACAACAGTAGTAGATGAGAGCCGGAAGTGAAGCGCACGGGTCACATTTTAACGGAAGTACGTCACCACTACCCGTGGCATATAGGCTATTATCTACTTCTGTTGTTCTTTTCTTTACATTTATGCATTCACATAAACTCATGCTTGCCATCTAGTGGACAAACATAATTCATTCAATCATTACATCCTCCTTTCTTTAAAGTAAGAATGTTACAACATACATTGCATGAGAGACACATTAAGAACATGAATTACAAAATAGACATTTCAACCTTTTTTTTTTCTTGTTTACTTTTTTTTCTATTTTTCTATCTTCCTTTTTTTTACAAGTTCAACCTTTCAGGTTTTTTCACCACCCTGGTAGATCTTCTTAACGCAGGTGGAATGTCTCTAATACTGTCCATACTGTCAACGTCACAATGTGTTTCAGTATTAGAAATAATCTGAGAGTCCTTAGAATCTTCACTCGACTCATCAGTAGGCTCTAATGGAGTCTTCAACAAACTGCGACGATTTCGTCTCAGAACTTGTCCATCTTCAGTTTTCACTTCAAATGAACGTGGAGCTACTTCTTGCAGAACAGTTGCTTTCGTCTTCCATCCCTCATCATCCTGAATCCTCACTGGGTCCTTGTATGACAGTGGGGGTAGAATCTTAGCTGATCTGTCATAATATGATTTTTGTTTTACCTTCTGCTTTTTTAACTTGTACTCCAACTTTGATGACTTCTTTGCAACCTGCTCATCACTGTTATAACTTGGTAAAGTTGTACGAATCTTCCGATTCATCAAGAGTTCAGCAGGTGAGAATCCACATTGTAATGGTGAAGATCTGTAGCTTAATAAAGCTAAATACGGATCAGAGTTACTATTTGCAGCTCTCTTCAGAAGTTGTTTAAGAATGTGAACTCCTTTCTCTGCTTTCCCATTTGACTGAGCATAATGCGGACTTGATGTTACATGTTGAAAATCATACCGTTCAGCAAAATCTTGCCATTCTCTGCTACTAAAACATGGTCCATTGTCACTCACCACAATATGTGGAATGCCATGCCTTGCAAAAATCGATTTAGCATGAGTGATGACACAATTTGATGATATATTAGCTAACAGAGCCATCTCAGGGTAGTTTGAATAGTAATCCATGATCACTAAATAGTTTTTTCCTTTAAAATAAAACAAATCCATTCCTACTTTCAGCCATGGTGATGTTGGAAAGTCAGCTGTTATCATAGGTTCTTTGCTCTGTTTGTTTCTAAAAGTCTGACATGTTTCACATTTGCTTATTAGCACCTCAATGTCCTTATTTATTCCAGGCCAGAAAACAGATTCTCTAGCTCTTCTTTTACATTTTTCAATGCCTAGGTGACCCTCATGAATCCGCTGCAGAATATCCTGTCTTAATACTTGTGGAATCACAATTCTGTTGTTTTTCAGCAGCAGTCCATTTACAACACTTAGGTCAGTTTTAACTTTGAAAAACTGTGAACATGAGCCTATTGG
>JBBPBX010003785.1:42744-58902 GCA_038048925.1 Garcialebias charrua | reverse complement strand
CAATTAGACAGAGCTTTTATCCCTAGTTACCCATGTCCCCAGAGGCGTTCCCCCCTATGTGCGAACAGTGCGACCGCACAGGGTGGCATCCAGCAGGGGGCGGCATAAAGCCTCCAGTATAGCTCCGCGTTGTGCCCAGCGCCGCTGGACTCGATGTGCTGCGCGCAGGCAGTTCATATTATAGCTCTGTGCAAGCGCAGCTTTCTGGAGTGCAGGCTCCAGCAGCTGCAGCAGGGCGGAGCGTTTACCTATGGGACAAATTGAGGTCGCTGATTGGTCATTTGCTGACACGCCTACTGAAATGATTGACATGTCGGTGGGAGAAAAAAGACAGAGGGCTGCGCAGCGGTTTTCTGTGTTTATATGTTCATAAAAAGTTTAATAAATAAAATAAAAACAGGGAGCGCTGCTCCTTCAGCCCACACAGCAGACAAGAAAACCAGGAAATATTTAGAACCTGGTGCAGCCTTGTTGGACATGACTTTAGTTCGCTCGTGAGAAATTCATTCATTCCTCCTCGGAGGAGGAGGAGGAAGCGAATGGTGACAGCTTCAAGTGATCACTTGACTTTTGGCAAAAAAAACCAAAAGAAAAGGCCAGATCAGCGATGAAGAAGAGGAATTTAATACATTTGTGTCTCAAAATAGCCTGGTTAAAACCAGACCCTTGTCCTTCACTTCGCTTCGTACTAGGGTCTGGGACTTCTCCCATAGACAAGGATTTCTCCGGTAGATTTTTGACCGGACCAATCAGAGAACAGAAGGCGGAGTTTTGTTAGTTTAGCCTGGCGAGGTCCAGGCTATTCAGATAAATAGCTCAGAAACCACTCGGTGGATATTTTTTCTGCTACCAGTGTGTAATTATATGTCTCTAATTTACTGACTGTTGGCCTGGATGAAACATTTGAGATAAAATTCGATTTTTTATAATTTATTTTCGTAGCGCACCCGAGGCTGTTTGGAAAATGTCAAACCGAAACTATTTAAATCCAGCAGATTTGACCATTTCGTGAATTGATTTAGGAACTGTTAAGCTCAGGAACCCTTCTGATATAATGTCAGCTAAGAAATATATTTTTTCTCAGCAAAGAAATAATAGTTTTTTACCTTTTTTTCTTGAAAATTCCTTCGTGGCGGCAGCCATTTTAACTGACGACGTCAGTCGACGTAGTTCAAAACTCCGCCTTCTGTTCTCTGATTGGTCCGGTCAAAAATCTACCGGAGAAATCCTTGTCTATGGGAGAAGTCCCAGACCCTAGTACGAAGCGAAGTGAAGGACAAGGGTCTGGTTTTAACCAGGCTAGTCTCTAAACAGTCCGGTGCGAGGCAGTTTATCAACGCGCGCGCGCAGGCGGTCGTAAAATTTGAGCTTGGCGCGCTCACGCCAGCGATCAAAGGCTTGTGCCGCATCGCTCACACGGCGCTCACACGGCATGCCTCGGCGCTCGGACTAACGCGGAGCTATACTGGGGGCTTAAGAGGAGACACGCTCCTCTGTTTTTTTTTTATCTTTTACAACTTTTTTTTAACAACATAACACAGAACTCCACCACCGCACTGCTCCTGGGCCGCCCTGCCCTTCATTTATTCACATGTCCTCAGTTTAGTCACTGCAGCAGCTGCGGGGTGCACCGTGCACCTCCTCCACTTTCACTTTCGTTTTTGTTACGTGCCTGGAGGTGACACGTGCGGTCAGTGGAAAGATTGAAGGGATGAAAAGGAGGGTGGTACAGAGTGAGAAGAGAAGGATTAAAAAGAGGAAGATTCTGGAAACAGACGCCGCTAAAATTTGCAAACGTTGACTCATGTTTCACTCAAACAGCTGCAGTTTCTAAACGAGACAGATCAAACTGATGAGACATGATGATGAACTTTGCTGCAAAACACTGTTCAAGTTAATTATCAAGTCAATTAATTTTGTGGTGTGTGGCATTGTGACATAACATACTGTTATATCATTTAAATAATATTATATGAGTCTGGTGAAGACCTGCTCTATATGAAAAGTGCCCTGATATGTTAGATGATTCAACCCTTTAATGAAACTGGCCTAAATTGATGTTACATGCCCCATGCATGTAATTTATTTTAGTCTCAGAACAAAATTGTGTAAAGGTTTTTGAGGTTTTGTTTAAAGTCCAACACCCACCATGTTTTCAAATTGCATCGCCATTAATATTTATTAGTTTATTTAAAAATAATACAGGAGCGTTTATTTATATTGTAGAGAAATAACGCTAAATGTGTTATTTCATGATTTATAGCAGATTTTAGCATGCAGCTCCGGGAAAATCTGCCCCTCTCCATATATGGGCATTCACGTCACTAAAGTGACGCCTTGGAGTTACAGGCGAGCGAGGAAAAGAAAAAGCGAAGCATTTTTAAATATTCCCTAAAGCTGCCTGTTGATTAATCCTGCTGTCGCTCACTCATGTCTATCATATTCTGAGCGAGCATCCACGTAGACATACTAGTTTAATTCGTTTGATCGCGACAAATTGCAGCACGGTGGCACAACTGGTAGAGCTGCTGCCTCTCAGCGAGCTGGTCCCCGGTTCAAATCCCGGTCCGGGGGCCTTTCTGGGTGGAGTTTGCATGTTCTCTCCGTGCATGCGTGGGTTTTCTCCGGGTGCTCCGGTTTCCTCCCACAGTCCAAAAACATGCATGTTAGACTGATTGTAACTCTAAATTGACCCTGGGTGTGAGTGAGACAGGTCCCTCTTGTAAATGAGTCCCCGTGGCTCAACAAGGCTAGCCTGTATAAATAAAGGTTGAATGAATGAATGAAAAAAAATTCATTCATTTCCGCATCGGCTTTTTATTCTCTCCCCCCGTGACCAGACAGGTCCGGAGTACAGAAAGGCAGCCACGCTGCGGAGCTCTGCGCGCGTGCTCCCCCGTGCTCCCCCGTGCTCCCCGCAACAAGGCTGAAGAGAGCAAATACATACACTCGAGGGAGCAAATTACACCGGCACTTCGGAACTTCAAAGGTGACCAGCGGAACGAGGAGCCAGAGACGCGCGCGGCTCGCTCCTCTGGGCAGAATGGGTGAGAGCAGCAACGGTCCGCAGCGGTGTTATAAAATAAATAATAAATAAAATCAGAGCGCTGGTCCATATGTACACACAAATGCACCAGGAAATATGCAGTTTTAACTCCCACTCTCTCTCATAAACCTCCATGGAAACTCACTCCTACCTTCTGCCTTCTGGGTGGAGATGTAACAAAAGTCACATGACACTTCGGGACTCTTCGGCCAGGTTTCCGGATTCATTCGGGAGTGGGGTTTTTTTGTTTTGTTTTTTTAACCCTCGCCTGGCCCAAATGCAAAAATGAAAATATACATAATATTAAATTACAGTAATTGTCCTATATGGTGAATTGTTACTGTCATGGTGGGTGTTGTCCTTTAAAGATCTTGAGCAGAGGCATGAGCTGTTCAGAGGCTGTAGGAGTCTAAGTGATTGCAGCTGGTGCTCATTAACTGTAGGTGGAGGTAGTTGCTCCCTTTCTCTATACCAGTGGTTCCCAAACTTTTTTCAGTTCTGTACCCCTTCAGACATCTGACCTCAAGCCAAGTACCCCCTAATTACACGGCCTTTAAAATGTGTTTGTAAACACTGCACCCATCAAATAAAAATAATATGCAACTGTTATTTACCACCAAATGATGTTTATTAGTAAATGTTAGTATTACTAAGCAACACATTTATTTTATAGTCTATGAATTATCCAAAAATTTAGCCTGTGTAGAATGAATAATTTGCTAAATATTTTTATGGTGGGATAACGAAGTTATTCAACAGTGTATTTAGTTAAACTCACCACAGCTTTAATGAGAAGGATGTGCTTGGAAAGATGCGCACAACTCTGCAATGTTTGGTTTAATTTGAGACAGTCTGAGTCTTAAATCGTTTTCAACACAAAGTCTTGCTCTGTATTTTGTTTTCATATTTGTCAGAGCTGAGAATCCACTTTCACACAAGTATGTTGTAGCAAAGGGCATCAAAGTCTTTACAGCACGTTTGGCTAACTCAGGCTGTTCTGTGGCCAGTCCGATCCAGAAATCAGGCAGTGGCTTCTGGTTGGGCGACGGGCTTCCCCACACCACAAGGATCCATATCCCACCCAGCCCGCTCCACATCCGAACACTCGTCACTGTCCATGGCCATGCAGCTAGCAGGTTGGCTAGCAGGGCTAGCAGATGCACTGCTAACATCTTGGTTTGATGTATCTCTTCTATTCGAAGAATTGTTTGGAGCGTTGTCGCTGGCAGGTTCACCTCCTGCAGTAGGCTGGCTGGTGATAGCTGTCGGTGTCTTTCTGGATTCGCATATTTTCTTTTTTAACCATCTATCCATCTTTTCTCAGCTCCGACAAGAAGTTGAGTGAAGGCTGCTTTGATCGACAGGTGTCCCATCAGCGAGTCACGCCTATTTTCACACCCTTCTACTTTGCCAGTGCAATGATTTTGCTGAACACTAGATGGCAGCATATACATGTGTATTATTTGAAGGCACTTCAGTCTTTTTTCACTTTATTTTTTCAAATTTTCTCACGTACCCCCTAAGTCCCTCCTGCGTACCCCCAGGGGTACAAGTACCCC
The DNA here is from genome assembly GCA_038048925.1 of Garcialebias charrua. Taxonomy (NCBI): domain Eukaryota; kingdom Metazoa; phylum Chordata; class Actinopteri; order Cyprinodontiformes; family Rivulidae; genus Garcialebias; species Garcialebias charrua. The sequence continues at coordinate 54,297 of JBBPBX010003785.1, read as the reverse complement.
ACTTTGGGAACCACTGCTCTATACAGTATAGCCACACAGCAAGAAGAGAGGTCCAAATGAGAGTGGCAGCAAGCAGAGATCCAGCAGAGGTCCAAGAAGAGGTCTGAGCTGCTCCAGGAGAAGGAGACCAGGGGCCTCATGTACAAAGACTTGCGTGGATTTCCTACTGAAAAGTGACGTACGGTCAAATCCAGAAAAGTGTGTACGCACAAAAAAATCCAGATGTATCAAACTGTGCATACGCCGGTATCCACGCACATTGCTTTTGTACATCACAACCAACGTGGAATTGAGCGCACATGAGAGAGTGGCCGACTCCGCCTTTGACACGCCTCCATATAAATATGCAAATTCATTTAAATATGCCCTGCACGTTAGGAATGTCGTCTTTGCTCTATTGCAAATCATGTCGAAACGTGGAAAAAAGAGTAACTTCACGGACTGTGAACTGGAGACACTTCTGAGTGACGCAGAGAGGCACAGAAAAAGGTTTTGTCTGGCACGCTCAGCGCACAACAAACCGTCCACTTTTAAATGGAAAGTTGACCCAGCTGTTTTAACATGCATTGATAGATCAGTGGTTAGCGTGCCCGCCCTTCGTCCCGAAGGTCATGAGTTCGACTCCCGCATGGTACAACGTTTATTTATTTTTTTAAATTCATTCCAGATTTAAAGAACACAAGAAAACTATTTAGAATGAACAACATGAGATGAAGGCAAAAGAGGATTTCTTGTGGGTTTTTTTAAAATAGTTTTCTTGTGTTCTTTAAATCTGGAATGAATTACAAATAAAGACAAACGTTGTTCTCATTTAAATATACCCTGTAACAGAGGAATGTGGTCTTGTCCCATCATGCATCACGTTCTTCAACTGCTAAAACAGCTAAGAATGAACAAAAAACAAGAATTTCAGCTGTGCAGAACTATTCAGTCTTTCTGTTTGTTATATTCTTTGCAGGTTGTATTCTGATTGCGTCCATGTGGATGTAATAATTGTTCATCATGTGTGTTTGGGTGGAAATAATCATTATTACCCCATCTGAACAGTTTCCAGAATCACCTGTAGGTGTCGCCAAAGGAACACAAACCACAGAAACGTGCCTACGCCAAGCCTGGAGCTGGGGCCTCATGTATCAAAGACTTGCGTGGATTTCTTACTGAAAAGTGACGTACGGTCAAATCCAGAAAAGTGTGTACGCACAAAAAAATCCAGATTTATCAAGCTGTGCGTACACCGGTATCCACGCACATTCCTTTTGTACATCACAATGAACGTGGAACTGAGCGCACGTCAGACACCTCCCCTGACACGCCTACATTTACATATGTTAAACAGATGCAAATTACTTCCTGCATGTGTGAAGGACTGTTTGTTTGATCCCTGCGCGATCAGAAATCATTTCTAGATTCAGGAAAACAATGGATTTAATATAATATGAGTGAGGACAAACATCCCAAGTAAGAATAGTAATAAACTGTGTTCATCACGCAAAGAACGAGTGATTGTGTGCCGGTATTCGTGTGCGCGCACGCTGCTGTCAGGTGCGCCACCGGCTCATTCATTCATTCTGAGTGAAAATATTAACTTTGCGCACGAGTTAATTACCATAATTACTGTAAACACAGAGGAACTTACTTGGATGTTTGCTAGAACATAGATCTTCGTTTATTTAATAGATGATATGAAGAAACGAGTCTCTGCGTCTCAGTGGAGACTTTTCATGACATGACGTGATGTTGGAGTCTCCAAAGCGCGCGCTGCAGCCTTGTGCGCAATCTGTTTGTCTGTGAAGCTTTTACTCCCATACAAGTTATAAATGGTGTACTTTCACGTGTCATTTTGGAGACATCTACAATAAACACAGATAATGACACACCTCCACTGCCGTGTAACACCGGCGAGGGTGCACGCGCGCTCAAAGCGCGACCATAACTCAGCCTTTGGGATCATATGGATGAGACCATTCCATTGGACATGAATCGGCTTTGTGTGGACTGGACTGGCACAGCCCTGATCGACCTGCCAGCTCCCTCTAAGCTCCTGTGGAACCCCAGTTTCTGCACGTGCACGCGTGATGCGCGGCCCCTGTGTTCAGTGCGCAGCAGTGCCAAACTGAAAAATGATTATTTCTGAAAACGGCTGATAAGCCATATCCTAGATCAGAGAATTATATCTGTTTATAAATAAATGCTCTGCGTGTTACACTATCTATATCCTCCAGTAAGGCTGAATGTATCCGTTCCTGTTACATTTATTTTTTGCACAACTTTGCGCGTCCATGTGGATGTACTTGTTAATCGTGTGTTTGGTGGGAATATTAATCATTTTCACATCATGAACAGTTAATAGTAATAATAATAATAATAATAATAATAATAATGAATTCAATTTATAACGCACCTTTCATTAATGGAAATCTCAAAGTGCTACAAAGTGCAACAGAATTAAATGTCGATAAAACAAATAATAAAACAGTTAAAATCAACAACAGTATCAACTAAGATCAAAAGTAGAATCATGAGGAGGAAGAGTATGCTCGGTTAAAAAGAAAGGTCTTCAAGCCGCTCTTAAAGTCAACCACAGACTGTGGGGCTTCAGTTTCTCAGAAGCACCTGTAAGTGTCGCCAAAGGAACAAGAACCACAGAAACGTGCGTACGCAAGCAGGGGAGCTGGCGTGGAAATGTACGTGGATGCGCAGATATTCACGTTCATTTCAGTTTTGATACATACGGGGTTTTGCGTGGAAAGTGACGTGCGCAATGTTTTTGTGCGCACGCACGGTTGATACATGAGGCCCCTGGCGTGGGAATGCGCACATATCCACGTTCAGTTCTGTTTTGATACATACGGAGTTATGCGTGGATAGTGACGTACGCACGGAATTTGTGCCTATGCACAGTTGATACATGAGGCCCCAGATGCAGAAACAGCAGACCTGATAAAGAAGCAGCAGAAGCTGAGCAGAGGTCTGCAACAGCAGCAGCAGCAGCAATGTGAAGAGGAGCCATGAAGCCATATGTTTAAGCCACATGAGGAGGCCGTTTGATGAGCCGTTTGGAGCCTTTTGAGGAGGCCGTTTGATGTTGTGGTTGAATCCACTTGAGGAGGCCGTTTGAGCCATTTGAAGAGGAAGCCAAAACCTTCCGTTGTGAAGACCTGCTTCTGCATGTGTGAAGAGGAGGAAGCTGGAGTGAGACCTGCTGCTGTGTGTTAAGAAGAGGAAGCTGAATCCCTCTGTCGTGGAGACCAATTGTCGTGAGAGCTAGGTGCTGAAGACCGGGAGCTGTGAGTGACCTGCTGGTGTTTGAGTTTTTTGTTAAATGAGAAGCTGGATGAGACGTCCGACATTTTTCTTTAATCTCTTTTTTTTTTTTTGAGGACACAGACTCGGAGAGCCTGAAATAAACACTTTTTTTTTTTTAAACATCCTTTCTGTGTCTTGTGTCCTTGTATGCTACGTGCCTTTCGGTCGTAACAATTGATCATAAGGGTTTGTAAAAAGGGGAGATTTGTGTTGAGTTATGACTATTTTTAAAGGGGACCACAGATTCAAAATTCACTTTTTAATGTTTTTTTTTACTGAACTTTGGGTATGTACTTCATAAAAAACAGTCCTAGTGCTAAAAAAATGCACCCAGTGGTTTATTTACTCTAAGTATATTTATTTATCTTTGATAGAAACACTCCGATTGCACTTCCTGCGGTTTGTGACGTCACAAACCGTAGCCACAACCCACACCAAACCTGAGTCCAGCCCCTCAACTAGCAACCCCTGGTGCGGCTCAACCCACTTCAGTATAAAAAACGTCACCGTTGCCGAGCAGTTTTGGAGCTGACCTGGCGGTCATTTATTTATTTATTCATTTATTTAGCCCCCGGGGGGGCTATGGGCTCAGCCCTGCTCCAGCCAGCAGCACATCTTGAGTAAAACCAGAATGTTTTATTACCTTGTTTGAATGAACTCTGTCTCGTTGAAACTGTGCACACACACTCTCGCGGTTTGGACTTGTTTCTTATATGATGAAGGACTGCTTTTGCACAACTGTCAGTTTGGTTGAGCGGTTACGACACTTGAACGCCACGCAGGAGAGCGGAGATCGCATCCTGTCAACGGCATCTTTTTTTTCCCCTTTTTTTTAAAGCCTTTTGTTTCGGTGAAATCGGGGTGAGACTAGATATATACATCGACATAATAATACTTTATAATTGTTATTTTTACGTTTTAGTTCAATTTTTAGTGTAATAGCGATCGCTCCCAACGCGCAGCCGGCAGAAAACTGCACACACAACACTCTCTCGCGGGGCGACAGTCTGTACCATCAAGCACCACTGATCGATATATTTTCAGATTAGCAACTTATTTATTTTAATAATACCTTTCACTTCATCAAAATCTAATCAAAACTCCAGCGTTCTAAAAGTAGGTGGTTGTATGTATTTCTTATACGATGAAGGACTGCTGTTGTTCAACTGAACCTATAGGTCAGTGAGTTAATACACTGGTGTCGCACCCAAATGACCGGGGTTCGCGTCCCGGCCACGGCATCTTTTTTTTTTTTTTCTTTCGGAGAGATCGGGCTGCAGTTAGCTGCTGGCTTTTGAGGACAGTGTGGGTCCGGTCCGGTCAGAGGTTAGGTTGCCTCATACGGATAAATTAACTGGAAACACTCTGTGAAGTTTGCGTTTGTCTGGATTGGATGTGCAACCGTGGACCAAAGCGCCGCATGCAACTAGCAGGAGCTACGCGGGCTGTTTGTTACCGAAGGAGGAGGAAGAGCTCGGATTCGGGAGGGCATGATAATAGGAGCAGCTAATGGCGGCGCACACAAACAGCTTTCAGTAAGTTATCTTTTAAGCTAGCACTAACAGTAAGTAAAACGAGTAATAAAAAAAGGCTAATTTTAAAACAACAACAGATTTGAGATACTGGCAGTTACAGAGGGCGGAGACAGAGTTTTGACGGGCGTGGACTTCAGAGCTCATTATCATAAACAGCTCGTTTAGAACGGAAGTTAGAAATGGCAGAATTAAAAAGGGTATAATTTATTATCTAAGAATTATTTTTTGTATTAAATTGAATGAACGGGGTCTGGATAGCACACAGACATACCATAAAAAAAAAAAACCAATATGTGGTCCCCTTTAAAATGTGATTTAGTGTCAGGAGTGATGAGTGGATTGTTCCTGTCAGTATGAAGGAACAGGTGAGCTTTAACTGTGTGTGAACAAACAAGCATTATAGTTCCAATATAAACACTTTCTAAACTATATAGTGACTTGTTATATTATTAAAAGTAAAATTGAAAGAAAAGTATGAAAGTAATGTGAAATAAGCCTGCATATTTTACCATTGAAAATATGTTAATTGGTTAAGTCAAAATGTGTTTTCCATATCAAATGTACTACATCTTTACAGATTATTGTACTGATGCAGGCTTAATAAATGTAGTCCTCTGGACAGATTCTTCTTTGTATCAAAAATACTTCTTCAGTCTGAGGAAGCCGAATCATTGGGGTTGCTCGCACAGGGAGCCAAATAGGCTAGGACCGCCACTGCATGTCCCAAGAAAATTTTGATAGTTGGCTTGTATCCGAGGCCAAACGGGGGAGTCAGAATCAGATAAGCCACAATTGTTGATTTTCTTCAGGCAGACTGTTTTTCTTGTCAGTCTTGCATCCTGCGGGAACTTTCTTGGTCCAAAATGGCAAAATTCATGGAAATCCACTCCAATGATTTGTGTTATGAGCCTCTTCAAGGTTGATCCCACATATTGTCAAGTCCTAGAAGCTGCAGGTGGCCTTCATATTACGGTTTAGCTCGTTAATCAGCTGATTTTGCGTCCTCATGCACGTACAAAACACAGATTCTGAAGCTTTGCCATGGCTGAAACTGCTGCCAAAGTCATCTTCAAGTTGATAAAACAGAGCCCTGCCAATGCCAAAGAGCAGAACCCCTGCTACCATAAATCCAAAATATAAACATATTCATCGTCCTCCTGAGACAGAACTGAGAGAAGCATCAGCTGATCTTTTATGTACCCCGCATCGTGAGTCTCAGCCAGGCACAAGGGTTCTCCAGGACCCTTTTGTTTTGTTGAAAAGATTTTGTCAATTTCGTTGAAAGTCCAGCTCGTCAGATTCATAATCGTATTTTTCGTTCGGGAGATGTGTGACAGGAGCTTCGAGAAACAATGAGAGCAGGAGGAAGAGGAGAACATGGGGAGGGAGAGCAGGAGCGACCATCTTGAGCGAGAGCCAGAGTAGAAATGTATGTTCCTTTGTACTGAAACTCTGGCACAACAATTTCCTGCAAGTTAAATAAAGTTCTATCTTATCTTCTACACTTGATATTTAGTTGAACTTATTTCAGAGGAAACTTTACATTTTTTCTTTAATATACTTGACAGCTTTACTTGTAACTTCTATAAAGCTTTTAGCCCAAGCGTTAACAGCTGAAACAGATTTGAGTCTCCTCATGATTCATATAAGTGTTTGATTGTAATTCTCTCTTGGATTAACAAAAGGAAAAGAAGCAGAGTTTTGTCTGTAATTCCAAACCATCTAATTTCTACAATCATCTGATATCCCTAAAACACAAACCAACTTCTCGTCTCGTTACCACAGTCTGATGCATCAATATAATGATGTAGATGCCAGTGGCTACTTCCTCAGACGGTTGAGATGAGCTGGTCTGGGAGCTCAGTCCTCACCTCCTTCTACAGGTGTGCAGTGGAGAGCATCCTGTGCTCCAGCATCAACGTGTGGCATGGAGGCTGCACAGCTGCAGAAAGAAAAGCTTTGCAGAGAGTGGTGAAGGCTGCACAGAAGATGTTGGAGTCAGTCTCCCCACCATCACAGACATCTACACCTCCAGATGCAGGAAGAGAGCCACCTGCATCATGAAGGACCCCACTCACCCAGCACACACACTTTTGCGGATGATACAACAGTGGTGGGTCTCATCAGCAACAACAATGAGACAGACTACAGGAATGAGGTGAGCCGGCTGGCCTTGTGGTGCGGACACAACAATCTCACTCTCAACGTGGAGAAGACAAAGGAGATTTTTGTGGACTTCCAGGAAGAGGGATGCCCAACATGCCCCTCTGACCATCAACAGCACCACAGTGGAGAGAGTGGACAGCACCAAGTTCCTGGGAGTGCACGTCTCAGAGGACCTGTCCTGGAGCAGGAACACTGCATCACTGGCCAAGAAGGCTCACCAGCGCCTCTACTTTCTCCGCAAGCTGAAAAGGGCTGGAGCTTCAACCCCCATGTGCACCTTCTACAGGGGTGCCATAGAAAGTGTCCTGACCAGCTGCATCATGGTGTGGTTTGGTGCATGTACTGCATCCTGCCGCAAGAGCCTCCAACGCATCGTGAGAGCAGCTGAGAAGATTGTCAGCACCTCCTTCCCCTCACTACAGGACTTACACAGTAACCACCTCACTGGAAAAGCCCTCTGCATGGCAGGTGATCCCACATACCCACTACACAGCTGCTTCAGCCTGCTGCCATCAGAGAGGAGAACCAGCAGACTGAGTGACAGCTCTGTTCATCAGGCAGTCAGGATGCTAAACTCTCTGCCTGCTCTGCCTCCCCTCCCTCTTGTTCTGCCTTAACACAAGAAAACTTTCTCACACATAACAACACAACACAAAGATTTTTAACACTAGACTCTGTATCATCAAAACGGGTTATACACTCAACACACGGTCATGTGCTCATTCAATTTGCACTACTTCTCATATTTGCACTACTGTTTGTATTACATTACTGTCTATAGTCATACTACTGTTTACATCTACATTTACACTACTGCTGATATATTCTTTTTACTAGCCTTATTGCATATGCCACTTTACCTCTATACCAATATCAAAGACGCCATACATATACTGTATACATAAACTGCTGCTTTGTCACTTTATTACGTCAATGTCAGAACCTTCATTTTATTTTATAGATATACGTTTTATACTTTTATACTACTATGCTAAAACTCAGGACAGTATCACACTTTTATTATTTCATTTTATGCTTATGTTTGTTAAATGTTTTAATGTTTAAATGGTTATTGCTGCACCAGGGGTCTGAGTGAAATTTTATTTCAATCCTGTGAATGTCCTGTACATATCGCAGTTTTGACAATAAAGTTGACTTTGACTTTTACCCCGCTGTCCTCAGGCAGGAAGTTGAAGAGCATTAAGTGTAGAACCACTAGACTGAGGAACAGCTTCTACCCTGAGGCTGTTAGACTCATGAATCTCTAATCAGAGAAATCATTGTAATGTCACTTTAATTGGTGATAATTATCTATGCTGCTGATTATCCATGCTGCTGATCTCGTGCTGCTGATTATCTCATGCTGCTGTATTCATTCATATCCATCTGCTCACCGCAGACTCATGTTCCAGCTGCTGTTTAATACACCTTATTATTTTACTTTTTAAATTTATTAATTTTATTAGTGTTTAGTGTATGTCTTAGATTTCTTAGCATACCGTTTGGCATTCATTTAGCATATATTGTACTGTGTCTTAGTGAATATCTTAGATCCTTACTGTTCCTTTATATACTTTATATTTTTATTATTTTGGCGTGTAACTGGGACCCCGAACACAAAAATTTGTTCCACCTTATGCACCACATGTGATGTGAATGACAATAAACTTGAACTGATAAAGCCTTTCCTCATTTATCTTCCTCCATTTTGGACAAATTATTAATCCCTTTAATAACATCTACTCCATTTTCACAGATGACACCTAAATTATCTTTGAAAGTTTCTAAGTTTTTTAACAATCAGAAATGTGATAATTAGGGTACCTTGAGTTAAAATCTGCTGATTATCTGCTGATTAAAATCTGCTGGTCTCTCTTGTAAATGAGTCCTCAAGGCTCAATGGGATTAACCTGCCTAAATAAAGGTTGAATGGAAAAAAAGTCTGATTAAACAACAAAGCAACAAATTACCCAATAACCAGTAAACTCAGCTGTTTAGTCAAACCTGAGCCACTCAGGGGGTTATATTAGCTGTGTTTCCATCAAGGTTTCTAGGTGCGCATTTTGAAGTATCGCAGCAGAAAAGCTTAATGGAAACGGCAAAATCCGTATTTACTTTCTCAAGTTCGCCAAAAAGTTTATACGCTCGCTTGAGGTGGTTTTTGGGATCTGCGAAAATGAGCAGATGCGCAAAACGACAGATGGAAACACATTTGCCGACTCGTGCTGCCGTAGCGAACATTCACGTCACGTGACTGATCAGCTGTTTCCGCTCCGGACAACATGTAACATCGCTAAAACTAGTTTGTATGACAGAATAAATACAACTCGCCCGATAGCAACACGTACCTGAAATATTCTCTCCATTTTGACGAGATGTGTGGCCGGGTTCTGTTTTCAACCGCTACTTCCTGTTTACTGTAGACATGCGCAGTGCTGACGTCTGACGTAATGACGCTGACGTCTGACGTAATGACGCTGTGCGCGGCTTGGAAGAAGCGCTTCAAGCCAGCAGATGGAAACACTTCTGATCTGCATTAATTTGTATTTACATATTTGCGAGGTAGCTCAAAATTCGAAATGAAAATGGATGGAAACACAGCTAGTGATGATGTTGCAAAGCTGCTCCAAACAACTTGTTTAAAATGTTTTTGTCACCTGCTGCTGGACTCCTGTTTTTTTTGTTTTGTTTGTTTTTTACATATATTTATTGATTTTAACAAGAGAAAAAGAAGCATACATATATTCAATTACAAATACTTAAAATATAGACCCAGAAAAGACAAAAATCAAAAGAACATACACACTGGGAAAAAAAAGAAAAAAGATTTGCAGCAGACCCTCAAAAAACCAACCAGCATACACATCAGTTTAACTCACCATATGACCTTATAACAAATCCTTTTTCCAGCCATCGAGTTGGATATCATTTTGGCACAGCCAAGTGTAAAAGACAGACCAGATATTCCAAAATGTATCAAGCTTGTTCTTAGTAAAATAGCTGAATTTCTCAAGTGCAAAGTAAAACGTCATTTGTGTAATCCATAGTGAGATTCCACATAATGACTCTTTCTTCCATGAGGACGCAATACACTGTACAGCGTTCAGCTTCCAAAAAGGAGACATTAAGTAAGGATCTCAAGTTGTTTGGGATAACAAAGTCATCAGGATAAATATTTAAGATGCACATTTTAGGATTTAAAGGAACCTTTTTACCAATCATCAGACTAATCATAATCAATACATCCTTCCAAAAAGCTAACACTCGAGGACACGTCCACATACAATTAAATAAAGAACCTTTTTGGAAAGTACATTTAATGCAAGTGTCAGGACTATTAAGGTTAAAGTGATGCAATTTAACTGGAGTGATGTATTGCCTTGTATTGTAGTAATTTGGAGTTTGTGTTGGCGGATTGTATATGAATCGAAGTGCAGGCTTCAGACCACTCCTCACTCGACACCCTTTCTCCCAAATCTGTTTCACATGCCTTTAGAATGTTGGCCGAAGATTCTTTACATTTGTCAACAAACAAGGAATAGAGACGAGACACCTGTCCTCTATCATAGGTGATTTACAATAATGTCCTCTAATGAAGACAAAGAGAGTAGATCAAGATTATTTTGTTGCTTGGATAAAATGAAACTCCGGATTTGAAGATATTTATAGAAATGTTTTGTAGGAATATCATGTTTGTTTTTAAGTTCTTCAAATGACATAAATACCCTCCCTGTAAAAAGATCAGAACCCCTTAGCAGACCAGAGCTTAAATCCTAGGTCTGCTCTACCTGGACCAAAATCCCTGTTTCCAAAAATGGGTGAGAACTGGGATATTGCTTTTCTCCCAAATGATCAAGTACTTTTTGCCAAATAAGTATTGTATTTTTCAGAAAATGTTTTTTGTTTGTTTGTTTGATAAGCTTTTTTCCTGTCTGATGAATACAAGTACAGTATAAGTTTATAGGAGTTGAGATCAGCTGGGACTCAATTGTAACCCACGCTGCACTCCTGTTTTTACATTCAGCTGCACAAAGGAAGCCTCTCGGGAACCTCACAGTCCAGTTTTAGACCGACAAATCTCCCCACATGGGACGCTCCTGAGACGGCCAGATACTTTGTTAACAAACAAAAAAAAATGTTTTGAATCTTGTTTAAAAATCTTCACTGTTAATTTTCATTTAAAAACATTGGTGCTGACATTCAGGGCTTTTTGCAGCCAAGCTCTTGAGTAGATTTGTGAACACTTTAATCCTTGTTTCATCTCAGGTTCTACGTCCTCTAACCAGAAACTACTGGTCGTTCTTTAGATCTGCAGCAGAAGACTTTTGCTTTCAGATTAGTTGTTGCTTTTTCTGACAGTACTGTTTATGCAGCATGGTGCTGTATTTTAATGCAAAGAACTTTTTGATTTTTATCTGTGGAAAGCGTTGTTTAAATGAGCTTTACTTACTGGTTTTCATCAGTCAGTAGATACATATCAGCATAGTTTTTATGTATACTATATCTTTAATTTAATGCATAATACAATAAGGTTTGTAACCCCCCC
>JBBPBX010003785.1:26963-41849 GCA_038048925.1 Garcialebias charrua | reverse complement strand
AAAACACCATCTTTTTTTTTTTTTTGGAGTGCAGAAATCTGTGGTATTAAATAAAGGCAGTGGATCACCAGCCTGTGGCAGCGTGGATGTGGCTCAGGAGCCCCTCGGTGTTGTTGGTCAGCTCAGTGGACACGTTGTGGTGATGGAAGCCACAGAAGCTGCTGTTTCCGCAGCCAAACGCTGCGTTCAAGTGTCCACCACGCACCGTGACGTTGTAAGGAGCTGCGCCGCACAGCTGCCCGTCCCGCACCAGAACCGGCACCGCCACGCGCCTCGGCGCAGCCTGGAACCCCGCCAGCTCCAGGGACTTGTCCTGCCTCTGCCTCTTGCACTTGTACCTTCTGTTCTGGAACCAGATCTTGACCTGCGTGGAGGTGAGTTGGAGCGCGTGCGCCAGCTGCTCTCTCTCCGGGGAGGACAGGTAGCGCTGCTGCCCGAAGCGCCGCTCCAGCTCCTGCACCTGCGCCTGCGAGAAGAGGACCCGGGGCCTCCTGCGAGCCCTGCTCCTGGCTTTGACATCCCTGCTGCAGGCAGGAGGCGAACCAGCAACCCTCAGACCTGCACAGAGGAAAACACACAGCATGGAAGCTTATCTCCAAAACTAACAACAAAAAAGTTTCTCTTTTCCAACCAGAGGTATTAAACATATATTTCTAATAAGATGTCATAATTCTGCCACCTGATGGGGGAAAAAAAAAACTTCTGATTATTTTAAGAGTTTAAACACAACAAATCCAAACGTTTGTTCGGTCATAATGTGACGTTTGAAACTTATTGTAATTTTTAAGAAGAAGAAGAAAAAAAAGAGTTTTAAATTATCAGCCAGATAAACCCGAGTTCTTTATTCAGGTTAATTAAGTCAGCTTGTTTTTATCATTTGAAGAAAAAATGAAAAACGTTTCCAAAATAATAATTGGAAACATCCTGATGCTCAATAATCCAGGTAGAAAAATAACTGGAAACGTTTTCCAAAGGTTGTTTTTGGCTCTTTTGACTCTTCTCGGAGCTTCATTCATTAAAAATAATAATTGTCATTATTCACCTCCTCCTCCTCCACCTCCTCCTCCTCCTCCTGCGGCCGAGCCGTGAGCCTCCTGCGTCTCCTGTCTCCCACACACGCGCCTCTCACACTCGTAAAAGCCGTCGCTCTGGGAGTCGGCGCGCGCGAGCTGATGGTGATGATGATGAGGATCGTGATGCATCGGAACCACCTGATCAGTCATCAGAAAATCACTCTCATAGTCATCGTGGAAGTCCAGCCTCAGAATGTCTTTGACAGAGAACGGGGTGGAGGTCGTTGAACCCGCGTGCATCATCCTGACCTTTGGCTGCAGGTTGTTTTACGCACCGCGCGCTGCTGCTGATGCTCGGGTCTGATTCACCGACTGGTGGGCCTCTGAATGATCCGAGGCACCAAGTGAGATAGACATCTGTCCCCTCAGACCCAAACCACCCGCCCCCTCCTCCGTGCACACTCTGCTCCTGCAGGTCTTCTCACCTTTCAGGAACACCTCGCACCATCTCCGCCCTTGTGTCCGCAGGAAACAGACTCATCAGAGACATTCACGTGTGGCCCAGAACAAGGAGCCATGCGCCACACAGACGTACTGTTAGCAAAATCCCTGTTTCTAAATCTACTAAGTTTTTTCACATCAAACTTAAAATGAGATTTAGTTGCATGTTAGCTGTTTCAGGCCCAGGCCTCATCTCCATGGAGTTGTCAGGTTAAATAAAGGTTGAAAGTAAATTTATTGTTAACACTCAGTTGATCCCATTTTATATTTTTACCAAAAAACATTATTATTAGGCTGATTGGTGACTCTAAATTGACCCTAGGTGTGAGTGTGAGAGTGGATGGTTGTTTGGTGTGAGTGAGACAGGTCCCTCTTGTAAATGAGTCCCCGTGACTCAACGAGGCTAGCCTGTATAAATAAAGGTTGAATGAATGAAAAAAATATATATATTTGGCTTGTTTGTTTTATTGTCATTAAAAAATCATTTTAAAAAAATCCTAGAAATCATAAATAAAAACAAAACATTTTAAAGAAATGGAGAAAATAGAAAATTTGTGAAAACGACTTGAGAAGTTCAGTCGACCCTCAAAAAAAAAAAAAAAAAATCCTCCCTTTTTTCAGAGAAAAAAGTCAGAATCCTCAGATTAAAGTCAGAATCTGCAGATTAATGCCAGAATCTGCAGATTAATGCCAGAATCCTCAGATTAAAATCAGAATCCTCAGATTAAAATCAGAATCATCAGATTAAAGTCAGAATCCTCAGATTAAAATCAGAATCATCAGATTAAAGTCAGAATCCGCAGATTAAAGTCAGAATCCGCAGATTAAAGTCAGAATCCTCAGAATAAAATCAGAATCCTCAGATTAAAATCAGAATCCTCAGATTAAATCAGAATCCTCAGATTTAAGTCAGAATCCTCAGATTAAAGTCAGAATACACAGATTAAATCAGAATCCTCAGAATAAAATCAGAATCCTCAGATTAAAATCAGAATCCTCAGATTAAATCAGAATCCTCAGATTAAAGTCAGAATCCTCAGATTAAAGTCAAAATCCACAGATTAAATCAGAATCTACAGATTAAAATCAGAATCCTCAGATTAAATCAGAATCTGCAGATTAAAGTCAGAAACCGCAGATTAAATCAGAATCTGCCGATTAAAGTCAGAATCCTCAGATTAAAGTCAGAATCCTCAGATTAAAATCAGAATTAAATTCTTTGTTGAAACCAGGTCTCTCCTGTAAATGAGTCCTCAAGGCTCAATGGGATTAACCTGTCTAAATAAATGTTGAATTGAATGAAAAAAAATAAACAGACAAATAACTAAATAGGGAAAACATTAAAGTTTTCCGGAGTGACAAAGGCATTTAAAACTAACTACTGTACAGTACCGGTAACTAATTACCGGTAATTAATACATTTAAAAAACATAGTAAAAAGTAAATCAGAGTGAAAAAAATCTGTTTCTTGCTGCAGCCAAAAATCTTGCCAATCAGCTCCAGTGTGTGTGTGTGTGTGTGTGTGTGTGTGTGTGTGTGTGTGTGTGTGTGTGTGTGTGTGTGTGTGTGTGTGTGTGTTTGTGCACGCATGTGTGTGTGTGTGCGTGCACGTGTGGAGCAGCTTTATTGTTGTCCCTCCTTGTCCTCTCAGGCCACAACAAACAGTAACTTTACACCTGATGTTGTGGAAGTGGAGAGGCAGCGGCGCCAGGCCGAGATGCTTCAGTGAGGCCGAGACGTGTGTCCACAGAGACGCAGCACACGGACAGACAAGACCTGTCCCACTGCATGAGGACACCCCCCTCCCCACCTGAAGACATGTTTAAGCTGTGACTGAATTTGTTGAAACGGTCCTTGACTCTTTTGGGAGCATCAGAGTCAAAACAGAAGCTGTTCCATCAGAGCTGCTGATCAGACTGAAAGTTCTGTTAGTCATGGAGAAAGAACCCCTTGGTTAGTCAAGCTTGGAATAAATCAAGAATAATTTAAGCAATGTAAAAAAATAGACCTGTTGGAAATCCTACTGTTCATAATTTTGCTAACTGGTTTGAATCTATATGTTTGTTGATAAACAATAAAATAAATATCTGAGGATTCGAGCTTAAACGCTGGACATCGGCAGATGTAGTTAAAGGCGTTAACACGACTGAAGGAGGACAACCAGAACAACAGCAGTCTCTGGAGAATCAAGTAGTCACTTTCTTAAATGGCAAAGACCTTAGACATTTCCACCTGTTACACACTGCCCAATAGAGCTAACAAACTTAAACCATCAGTAGTCGTCAGATTCATTGGAAGGAATCAAAGAAACAGGGTAATGATGCAGTCAAAGAAACTCAAACATTGCACATGCAGCAAGGTTGTTGAAAAAGAACAATAAAAGAACAAAAACTTGGACAAGAAACGGAAACATATGGATCAAAGTACATGAAAATTCTCAAGCTAAAATAATAAAAGATCTGAAAGACTTAGACACATTTTGATGAGCTCAAAAATGACAAATCACCAATCACTATCACATGTTCATACACAAAAATTGACAAAAATGAACAAACAAACAAATACATTAAAACATGACAACAACAAACGAAGACTCAGAATTTAAAATATACAATGTTGAAGATGTGGTTGATGCAAACTTTTATCCTGCTATAAAAGACTGTGAATACTATAATGAAGAACAGTTTAATGACATCAATATAACAAATGGAGATCTCTCTATTATTCACATCAATAGTAGAAGTATAAATGCAAATATATCCAAAATAACAGATTATTTAAAACAGTTAAACAGAACTTTTACATTAATAGCACTGTCAGAGACATGGCTTAATGATGAAAACAAAAATAATGTTCACATCGAAGGATATGAATTATATCATTTAAACAGAAACAATAAAAAAGGTGGTGGAGTAGCTCTATTTGTCAAAAATGAAATAAAGTGTAGAATAATTAATGAAATGTCAATAATTGTTGACAATCTTATGGAAATAATAACAATAGAAATATTAAACGAAAATGCTAAAAACATATCCATAAGTTGTGTATATCGATCACCAGGATCAAATATAGAAATATTCACCGATAAAATCATACAACTATTGGAAAAGAGTTTAAATAAAAAAGTTTTCTTGTGTGGAGACTTTAATATTGACCTGGGAAATAAAACAGATTCAAATAACATCAGCACATTTCTAAATTCAATGTATAGTTTAAATCTTTATCCGTTAATATCAAAACCAACAAGAATTACAACTCATAGTGCTACGATAATTGACAACATTTTCACAAATATAACAAATGGGGATATGACAGGTGGTATCTTAACAACTGATTTAAGTGATCATTTACCAGTTTTCACTATCTACAGAAATGATCAAAACATTACAAAAGAAGTTACAATTAAGAAAAAAATAATAAACACATCAAAAAAAGCTATGGATCAATTAAAAGATGATTTACAGAAGCAAAACTGGAAGGACGTGTATATTGATGATGTTAACAGATCATATGATGAATTTATGAATATTTTAGAAGCTCTGTATGAAAAGAATTGTGTGCAAAGAAATCGTAGAAAAAGAAATATTGTTGACCAACCTTGGATGACTAAAGGGTTGAGAAATGCTTGTAAAAAATTTTTTTACTTGTATTCATGTTTCTTAAAAACGAGAACACAACAAGCTGAAGAAAAATATAAAAAATATAAAAATAAATTGGTAATGATTATAAGAAAATGCAAGAAAGAATACTATAGTGATTTATTAAACAAGAGCAATGGTGACACTAAAACAACATGGCGAGTAATAAATGATGTTCTAAAAAGTCATAAAGCGAAAACGAACATTGCAAAATATTTTGTGAAAGATGACAAAGAAATACATGATGAGAATGATATCGTAAATGAATTTAATCAATATTTTGTAAATATTGGATCAAGCCTTGCAGCTAAAATACCAAAAGTAGATAATAATGTGTGTCATTCAATTAAAAGTTGCACCAACAGTATTTTTCTTAATGGAACTAACAAAGAGGAAATTATGAAAATGGTAAAAAATCTCTCAGACAAGAGATCAAAAGACTGGGTGGACATGGATATGATGTTCGTAAAAGAAATAATGAGTTATGTTATTGAACCGTTTACATATATATGCAATTTATCTTTTTCAACAGGAATATTTCCAGATAACATGAAAGTAGCAAAGGTAATTCCTCTTTTTAAAAATGGTGATAAATGTGTATTCAATAATTATAGGCCAATATCCTTATTACCACAGTTCTCAAAAATTCTAGAAAAACTATTTGTGACCAGATTGGATCAATTTATTGATAAACAAAATATTTTAAGTAGCAGTCAGTATGGGTTTAGAGAAAAAACTCTACATCAATGGCTCTCATGGATTTAATGGAACAAATAACTAATGCTGTCGATCATAAACAGTACTGTGTTAGTGTTTTTGTTGATCTAAAAAAAGCATTTGATACCATTGACCACACCATTCTCCTTGAAAAACTAAATAAATATGGTATTAGAGGACCAGCATTACAGTGGGTATCTAGCTATTTGAAAGATAGGAAACAGTTTGTGCAAATAAATGATGTTAGATCTGACCTCCGTGATATCACTTGTGGAGTTCCTCAGGGCTCTGTGCTTGGACCAAAGTTATTTATTTTATATGTGAATGACTTGGTAAATGTGTCAGGACTTCTTAAATGTGTTCTTTTTGCCGATGACACCACATTTTTCTGTTCGGGTAAAGACATAAAACAGATTTTGGATATGATGAAAACAGAATTTATAAAAATACAAACTTGGTTTAAATTAAACAAATTATCTTTGAATTTAGATAAAACTAATTACATGATATTCAGTAACAAAAAGAGAATTGTTGATGACGATCCATTTGAAATTGAAGATGTTGTGATCTGTAAAGTGAGTGAAGTGAAGTTTCTGGGTGTTATCATTGATGACAAACTGACATGGAAACATCATGTAAATTCCATTAAAACAAAAATAGCTAGATCAATTGCAGTACTGTATAAAGTCAGGGATTTTTTAATTGATAAAGCTCTGTATATGTTGTATAACACAATCATTGTTCCACATTTAATCTATTGTATTGAGGTTTGGGGAAAAGCGTGCAAAACTATTACAAAGCCTGTTTTTATTTTACAAAAGAGAGCTGTAAGAGTAATCACCAGAAAACATTTCAGTCACCCATCAAACACCTTGTTTCTTCAGCTAAATTTATTGAAATTCCAGGAATTGGTAGAATATAGTATTTTATCAGTTATGTATAGGGCTCATAATAACACATTACCTTTAAATATCCAAAGAAATTTTATAAAAAGACAAAGTTATTACAATCTCAAAGGGACAGAGATATTCATCAAACCACAATTCAGAACCAGCTTAAAGGGACGGTCTACCTCAATTCAGGGAGTTCGATTGTGGAATGCTCTGGAGAGTGATGTTAAAAATGCAAAATCAATGTATACATTTAAGAAAAAGGTCAAAAAGGACTTGCTCAAAAACTATATATGATGTAACTTAGTGTGTTTGTGTATTACACTTATGTTGTACTTATGATGTAGCTTAGTGCGTTTGTGTATTACAGTTAGAAAAATTAAGTAGAGTTATTCATTTTGTGATGTAGTTTGTGTATTACAGTTAGAAAAAATTAAGTAGAATTATTCATTTTGTGATGTAGTTTGTGTATTACAGTTAGAAAATTAAGTAGAATTATTCATTTTGTGATGTAGTTTGTGTATTACAGTTAGAAAAATTAAGTAGAATTATTCATTTTGTGATCTAGTTTGTGTATTACAGTTAGAAAAATTAAGTAGAATTATTCATTTTGTGATGTAGTTTGTGTATTACAGTTAGAAAATTAAGTAGAATTATTCATTTTGTGATGTAGTTTGTGTATTACAGTTAGTAAAATTAAGTAGAATTATTCATTTTGTGATGTAGTTTGTGTATTACAGTTAGTAAAATTAAGTAGAATTATTCATTTTGTGATGTAGTTTGAAGGTTATCATTGGTTGAACAAACTGTGAAATAAGGGGCAGATATAATAAGATTTCATCTTCTTTCTGCTCCCTTCATTTTATCCTACTTGTATTCTTGTATCTGATGAAACTGTCTTGTATTGTTCTTTTAAAATGAATGAATAAACATCAAATAAAATAAAATAAAAATAAAAGTATAAACAAAAAGTGTACCGTAATTCATTAGTCATTAGTTTGTCTTCAGCCTAAATAAACTGTGTGACCATCATGAATCAACTGCTGTGGCTCCATTAAGCCTCCGTCTTTCTTATTCTAAGGTGTCATCCTGACTGACAAACAGCTGCTTAGTTATTTACAGAGACAGAGCTGATCCTCTTCACCACATTTTTTTTTTTTTACCAGAAAGTCTGCAAGATGGAAAGAATATTTGGAAAATATGTCTTGTTTTTTGTTGCACACAGGTAAATAAGTAAGAGTTTTTGTCAATTTACATACAGTTGTTGTGTCTTCTGTCAGAGACTTCAAGGGAACTCCCTACTGTTAAGGTGTGATCTGTCAATTTACATGTATGTGTTACCTCAGCTTGCAATTTACATATGTTGGTGCGTGACTCCTGTTATAAATCCACGCGCACACAGTCTGGTTCATTGAATTGATAAAGCTCCTCGGATGAGAAGCGAAACGTCTTCTGTTACAAATAAAGTCCAGTTGATCTTGTATTGAACGCCTTTTTGATTTATCATGTCCTGGACGACTGAGAATCTTCACCAGCATAAGTAAGAGTCAAACATTATAAAAATACTGCAAATCTTTAGTGATGAGAAACCACCGTCTTGTTTCGTGAAACAGTTAAAGACGTGCAGCAGGTGAAATAGACTCATCAGGATTTACAGAATGAGAAAGTCAGTAAATGAGTCTGCAGTTATTTTGTTTTTCATAAAACACATAATTATCATTCTTTCTGACATGATTCATTGTGCAGAGGCTCAGGATGTTTGTCAGTAAGAACCAGGCCTCCCTCACAAAAGAGATGTGATCTCAAAGGGTTAAAGAAAAGTCAATAAATAATATAATAGATAAATAAAGTATTGATGAACTCATTACATCTTGGTCCCCTGATCCTGAACATGCTTCATAAAGTTGATCAAGTCATTTATTATTAATAAACTGTTTACTATTCTTTTTTTTATTATTATCCAAACTTGGTGAGCTCTTTTAAAGAAATACTTTGTGAACTAATTAAGAAAATATGAATTTTAGTTGAAAAGTTCTTTGAATATCCTGCTTGAATCTGCTCCTTGTTGCTTTTATTTACTGTTGTTCCGCTTTTAATTTTTTATAATTATTGCAGTGACTTTAAAGACGAAACGTTTCTACAATTTTTTTTATTATTTTTTTAATGTCCAGAGGACCAGACTTAGCTTTTTTAGATTTTTCTACCTATTATTGAGCATGCATCAGGGTGCAGTGACTTTAGTTTTAGCCTTGTACTGTATTTAGCCTTAAGCTGACCTTTTATTTATTCTATTTTTTTTTTAGCTATAGCCTTTACAATTTTTAGCTTTTGGGTAACATTTACCGGTAGCTACTTTCAGCTTATGGCTGCTTTTTGTTCCCCTGATCCTTAACATGCTTCATAAAGTTGATCAAGTCATTTATTATTAATAAACTGTTTACTATTCTTTTTTTTATTATTATTATCCAAACTTGGTGAGCTCTTTTAAAGAAATACTTTGTGAACTAATTAAGAAAATATGAATTTTAGTTGAAAAGTTCTTTGAATATCCTGCTTGAATCTGCTCCTTGTTGCTTTTATTTACTGTTGTTCCGCTTTTAATTTTTTATAATTATTGCAGTGACTTTAAAGACGAAACGTTTCTACAATTTTTTTTATTATTTTTTTAATGTCCAGAGGACCAGACTTAGCTTTTTTAGATTTTTCTACCTATTATTGAGCATGCATCAGGGTGCAGTGACTTTAGTTTTAGCCTTGTACTGTATTTAGCCTTAAGCTGACCTTTTATTTATTCTATTTTTTTTTTAGCTATAGCCTTTACAATTTTTAGCTTTTGGGTAACATTTACCGGTAGCTACTTTCAGCTTATGGCTGCTTTTTGTTCCCCTGATCCTTAACATGCTTCATAAAGTTGATCAAGTCATTTATTATTAATAAACTGTTTACTATTCTTTTTTTTATTATTATTATCCAAACTTGGTGAGCTCTTTTAAAGAAATACTTTGTGAACTAATTAAGAAAATATGAATTTTAGTTGAAAAGTTCTTTGAATATCCTGCTTGAATCTGCTCCTTGTTGCTTTTATTTACTGTTGTTCCGCTTTTAATTTTTTATAATTATTGCAGTGACTTTAAAGACGAAACGTTTCTACAATTTTTTTTTTTTTTTGGAATGTCCAGAGGACCAGACTTAGCTTTTTTAGATTTTTCTACCTGGATTATTGAGCATGCATCAGGGTGCAGTGACTTTAGTTTTAGCCTTGTACTGTATTTAGCCTTAAACTGACCTTTTATTTATTCATTTTTTTTTTTTTAGCTAGCCTTTACAATTTTTAGCTTTTGGGTAACATTTACCGGTAGCTACTTTCAGCGTATGGCTGCACAGCGGCTTTTTGCAACTTTTTTGCAGGGTGCTACTTTTAAATTTTAGTTATCTCATTTTTGCTACATTTAACCAGAGTTGTAGCTTTTGCTTGACTTTTTTGTACTTTTAGTTTCAAGCTAAAATTGTTCTCTTTTTAGCTGCAACACTTTAGTTTTTGCTCCTTTCAGTTTTGGATGGAGCTGTCCTCTATAGAAATCAGCCTCTTGCTAACTAAAACTTAGAACATTTAACAAATATTATTCTTAATATTAATATCAATAATAAAAGCCCATCTGTCTCCCATGAACTTATATTTTAGCCTCAAATCACAACTTTAGTTTTATGATATTTAGGGTTGGGCATCGAGAATCGTTCGGAACCGGGACTAACTGTCCGGTTTTCCCGGAATCGTTCAAAATATTAATTTGCGATTCCTAAATTCGATGCTAGTTAGCCGACCGGAAGTAGCCCCGCCGAAAACCAACGAAGAAGAATCCACCGGAAGTGTGGATTCCGCGATCGAAAGCTTACTAATTAATAAAATGACCAGTCAGGTCAGTGCAGCACTTGCAATAATTTTCTATCATGCAAAGGAGGGTGGAGAAGTAAAATAGTGTCCCGTCTTTGATGCGCTCCACCGGATTATTTTCGCTTCGTATCGACCGGAAGTACAGAGTGGTCCGTCTGCAAAACGCTCCGCCGAACTTTTCGCTAATCGCCACCTCTTCGGCTCCACCAGGTAAATAAATAAACTATAAACTATGTCTCATACCAACATTAAGGCAGCTAATAAGTTATACTCCGCTTAAAGCGGTAAGTCAGCTCAAATACAAACACGATGCTAACGTTAGCTTGTATTTTTTCTTCTTAGACAAACGACCTGAAATGGCTTCAGTGTTCACCAGTGACTGTCCAAGGTAAAAACGTCAGTAACTTTAGAGTGCCACAGCTGTTACAGCATATGTTGTGAAAAGGTTGCATCCCTTTTCAGATGTGAATTCAACCATGGATTGCACTTACATTGCACTCAAATCCAACACTTATTAACATTCTTAATCCATTTAAAGTTCTCTGTGTCTTTTAAAATGTCTTAATGTCTCTAGTTTTCAGTATTATATAATTTCTGTTTATGTTCTCTTTCATTCCATTATGAGTGAATGTCACAGTTTGAAGAATTATTGAATAGGTTAGTTAGGCAATAACAACAGAGCTAATAATTGTACACATTCTCAGTCTTAAAAATGATTTAATAATCTCTTTTTACTGATAATACTGATAAACCTGGGCAGCACGGTGGCACAACTGGTAGAGCTGCTGCCTCTCAGCGAGAAGGTTGCCGGTTCAAATCCCGGTCCGGGGCCTTTCTGGGTGGAGTTTGCATGTTCTCCCCGTGCATGCGTGGGTTTCCTCCGGGTACTCCGGTTTCCTCCCACAGACCAAAAAACATGCTTGTTAGGCTGATTGGTGACTCTAAATTGACCCTAGGTGTGAGAGTGGATGGTTGTTTGGTGTGAGTGAGACAGGTCCCTCTTGTAAATGAGTCCCCGTGACTCAACGAGGCTAGCCTGTATAAATAAAGGTTGAATGAATGAAAAACCTGTTGTTTAGGAACCTCCCTGCAGTCTGTCCAGAAAGTCTCCACTGGAGGAGCTTTTTGCTGAAGAAGAGGCACAAACATAATGTCACAGCTCCATGTCCATGAAGAAACAAATGGAGAGAGGGCTGCAGATACCAGGACATCCCACCAGCTGTTCTGTCTGAGGATCCTGCTGCTGGTGGTGGAACCAGGTTAGCCCATCAGTGGGAGCTCAGTAACATGACTGCAGCATCAGACACTGGACAATATTATATGTATAATAATAATAATAATAATATATGTTTGTGAGTCCTCCATGTTACCATACCATACCATTTTATTTATAAAGCACTTTCAACAGGAACAAGTCCACACCAAAGTGCTTCATGTTGGCTCTAATCTGCCCTGTGAGAAATTCACAGTAAATGTAACAAAAAGGAAAAAGTTCATAGCATTAAATTCAAACAGAAGTACAAATTATTTCATCCTGAAATAACTCTGGCTAACTACTGTAGCTTTTTTATAACATGGAGTTAAACTCAATGTAGTCTCCTCAGATAAATAGTGTTACCATTATTTTTATATTAAAGGTTCTGTTAACTTATTATTTTTATATTTGATTGTTTCTGTTCAGTGCCCTGAGACAACTTCTGTTGTGACTTGGAACTATACAGTATAAATAAACTGAATTGAATTGACACGTCTTTTTGTAACCCCGCCTACAAAAAGAATCGGAACCGAGAATCGAAAAGAATCGGAATCGAAACGAAGAATCGGAATCGGAACCGGAATCGCTCAAATTCAAACGATGCCCAACCCTAATGATATTTAACATTTATTAAATTTCTTTTTCTTCTTCTTTTTTCAGTTTTTTTATTTTTTATTTTATAATAATAATAATAATAATAATGTCTTTTCCTGTCATCTGCGTATGTTCCCATACACAGACGAAATTCGTCTCTGCATTTAACCCAACCACCTACCAGGTGGTGCAGTGAGCAGCCCGAAAGCGCCCGGGGAGCTGGAGAAATAGGTGTGCACTCATAGACACCCCAAGCTGGGTAGTGGCCGGGACGCGAACCCGCGACCTTCGGATCCGTAGTCAAAAGCCCTGCCACTAGACCATCTTGGCTCCTTGCTTATGTGCAGAAATCTGTCATTTCTGGGGAAATATAACAAGACGGGAAGGAAGCTGGGGGCAAATGATTATAAAGCAATAAAAATTAAAGGGAAAAATTCAAGAGCACCTAAATGTGTGCCGTGTGGAGCCTCACAAGATGGTCAGAGAACCAACTTCTAAAGAGGAGCCTTGCAGGTAAGCAGATCTGATCAACAAGCCTGACTAACAGTTTTTGTTAGTCTTCTTTTTTTCTTTTGTGCAAATAAAGCAACTATTTAATTATCCAACCAGTCAAACAAGTTTGACAAGTAAAAACAAGTTTTTAACACTGGACCCTGTGTCATCAAACGGGTTATTCACTAAACTCTCGGTCATGTGCTCATTCAGTTTGCACTACTTCTCATATTTGCACTAATGTTTGTATTACATTACTGCCTATAGTCATACTACTGTTTACATTCACTGTTTACATTTATTAATACGGTTTACATTTATTACTACTGTTTTACATTTATTACTACTGTTTACATTTACACTACTTTTATATCTACACTACTGCTGATACATATACAGTATTCTCTGACTAGCCTTATCTAAGGATGCCAAATGTGCCTTATGTGCCTTACT
This sequence comes from Garcialebias charrua, assembly GCA_038048925.1. Lineage (NCBI taxonomy): Eukaryota > Metazoa > Chordata > Actinopteri > Cyprinodontiformes > Rivulidae > Garcialebias > Garcialebias charrua. Next base: position 28,404 of record JBBPBX010003785.1, on the reverse strand, counting down.
GCATATGCCACTTTCAGAGTCAGAGTCAGAGTCAGAGAGAATTTATTGTCATTTGCACCGCATGTAGTACATGTGTTGAAAACGAGATTATGTACACAGGGTCCCAGTTACATCCAACAACAAATGCAAGAGAAATACAATAATAACATCTAGGATTAACTAAGAGAGACATCACATCAGCTAGTAATACACTAAGCCCTAATGTAGTAGAAAAACATCATTATAAACAGCAGCACGAACATGAGCAGATGGTCACAGATGAACGCAGCAACAAGAAACAGATCAGTATCAGTATGATGTGACATTTTGCAGTGTTTATTCTTATTATTTATTTATTCATGAGTCTGACAGCCTCAGGGTAGAAGCTGTTTCTCAGTCTAGTGGTTCTACATTTGATGCTCCTCAACCTCCGTCCCGAGGGGAGTGGTGCAAAGAGTGAGTGTGCTGGGTGAGTGAGGTCTTTCATGATGCAGGTGGCTCTTTTTCTGCATCTGGAGGTGTAAATGTCTGTGATGGTGGGGAGACTGACTCCCACAGACTTCTGTGCAGCCTTCACCACTCTCTGCAGAGCTTTTCTCTCTGCAACTGTGCAGCCTCCATGCCACACGTTGATGCTGGAGCACAGGACGCTCTCCACTGCACACCTGTAGAACGAGGTGAGGACTGGGCTTCTCAGACCGGCTCGTCTCAGCCGTCTGAGGAAGTAGAGTCTCTGATGACCTTTCTTGATCAGGCTGGTGGTGTTGTTGCTCCAGCTGAGGTTATCATTCATGTGTACACCCAGGTATTTGTAGCTGGAGACCACCTCCACCGCAGATCCACCTATATACAGTGGGGTGTGGGTGTGTTTGTTCCTTCTGAAGTCCACAATCATCTCCTTCGTCTTCTTCACATTCATGTGAAGGTTGTTCTCTTTGCACCAGCTCTCCAGATGTTCCACCTCCTGTCTGTAGCTGGATTCATCATTATCTGTGATGCATCCCACCACAGCTGTATCATCTGCAAACTTAACAATATGACAGCCTGGATGTGTGGCTGTACAATCATATGTGAGCAGAGTGAACAGAAGAGGGCTCAGCACACATCCCTGAGGAGAGCCAGTGCTGAGGGTGATGGTGGAGGAGGAGAAGTTGTGGATCTTCACGGACTGTGGTCTGTCTGTTAAGAAGTCTAAGACCCAGTTACAAATAGAGGGGCTTAGTCCAAGTGTGGATAGTTTGTCTATCAGAGTTTGGGGGATCATGGTGTTGAAGGCAGATGTGAAGTCCACAAAGAGCAGACGCACGTATGAGTCCTTCTGATCCAGGTGGGTGAGAGCAGTGTGGACCACGGAGGAGATGGCGTCCTCTGTTGATCGGTTCTCACGGTATGCATATTGATGAGGGTCCTCGTTGATGTTGACGGCTGTCTTGATGTGGGACATGACCAGTTTCTCAAAACA
>JBBPBX010003785.1:0-16981 GCA_038048925.1 Garcialebias charrua | reverse complement strand
ACACACACACATATATAGTATATATATTCAATTCACCCTTTATTTATACAGGTTAGTCTCATTTAGTTAAGAGGACTCATTCACAAGAGAGACCTGTTTTAAACAAAGAACACAGATGAGGTACAGACAACGATAGACAATCATATAAAATGAAAAGTAAATGAAAGAAATTGTATAAAAATGAAACAAAACAGCTACATTGTAAAGTGGTGTAAAATGCTAAAACCAGGAACATTTCTGCGTTGGTTTTGTCATGAACTTAGCAGTTGTTTAAAGTCCCTTAGAGACGTCAAATTCAACAACTTCAGATATTTTTGCAAGATATTCCAGGAAACAGGAACGGAGTAGAAGAAGGCCCTTTTGCCTAGTTCAGTTCGCACTGAGGGGACACTGCATGTAATAATGTCCCGAGAGTGCACACTGTAACTGCACTGACCAAGTGACATGTAGTAGGAGATGTAAGATGGCAACAAACCAAGAAATGATTTAAAGATGAAAATGTACCAGTGGGAGATTCTACGTGAAGTTAATGATGACCAGTTAAGCAGTGAATACAGGGTGCAGTGGTGGGTACGATAATCACAGCCAGTTATGAATCTTAGCGCACCATGATAGACAGCATCCAACATCTGCAGGGTGCTTGTAGGAGCATTCATGTAAATAATGTCGTATATATGTCAAAGTCAATACATAAAGACAACTTTCTTTCTGTGTGTGTGTGTGTGTGTGTGTGTGTGTGTGTGTGTGCGTGCGCGCGCGCGCGCGCGCGCATGCACAAGTGTCTTTGTAGACCTTGGAGAGGCTAAAAAGACACAATATGCTGTAAGTGTGGACCATTTATCCATTCTTGTAAATCTGGACCTAAAGCAATTCAAGGTGCGAATGCCGGTATAACAGTCTGGGAAAGTGTGCCAAGGCTCCATTGTAAGTGTTTAATAAGTGATGCCTAAAGCCATCACCTCTGTGTGAAGAGCACATCTTTCAGTCCTGTGTCCTTACTGTCCAGACTGTGGTTCTGTCCACAGTCCAGTTCAAGTGGACACAGCTGTCTGATCCTGTTAGTTTGTCCTGCATTGAGCTGTACTTTAAAAATGATTCCCATTCCACTAATGAATTCCACCTATTGTTGCACTGAACATTATTTTTAACATTGCTCCATTTAAATGTGCCATGCACAGCTTAAAAAGACAGCTTGTTGTCTTCCATCTCCTCTCTTGTAATGAATGAACGTATTTTCTTTTTGAGTTTAATGGCTTGTAGCTGATCCTCTTATGGGAGTTTAGTGCCGTTTATGATTCCTTTGTAAAAAAAAAATAATAATAATTCTTACCATGAATGTCTAATGGTTAGACATCATGTTGCTTCTCCTTTAGTTTGTTACAATTTTGTATTAAATGTAGATATACAGTAGTTCCAATTTGGTCATGGCCATTTTTTTTCAGACCTGCCCTTGATGAAGACGGTTGCTCCTCTTCCTTCTCTCCATCCCTGCTTTGTTCTTTGTCTTGTGAACCTTTTTCAGAGCCCCTTTTTGCATACCTTCCAAATTGTAAACTATGAATTTTGTTCAGCTGGTCTCTCGATGCAACTGGTCAAATTTTTTCAACAAGAAAACTGTGTGAAGGAGAGCCCTCTTACCTTGGAAACATCATTGGATTTATGATAAATGGGTTCTACTTTTTGGAGTCGGTAGAAATCTGGATTGTCAACAAATTTGGAAACGTCAGCTGCTGTTTAAGCTGTCCGTAATGTAACAAGCTCAGCCTGACCCAAAACAATGTTGAAAGCTGAATCTGGCTTTGGCCTTGGAAGCGGACCTGGTGCCAGAGATGGAGCCAGCCAAGCCAGGCCCGCCCATTCTGGTACACCCCCTGGACTTTTAGAGGCGGTAAAGAAGACAAACTAGTTTTGAGATGTCTCAATAACTTTTTTGAGAATGACCTAACCAGGAATTTCAAGACAGAATGGAAGGACAGACTGTTAAGAAGATTTCAGTGGTTTAGGAAAAGCAGTCTGCAGCTGTATCAGACCCAAATAGGCCAGAGCAGCCGGTGAGGGATTCTTTACTCAAGAGTCTGAAAATATGAACCTGTTCAATGCACTTTTACTACAGAGACAGGCAGAAAATCTGATTGAGTTCAATGATTTTTTTTTCCATGGATTTTCCATAGAGTTTTTTTTTTCTTTTTCATGTCAGGTTTGTTCAACAAAAGAGTGGAAATATTAAAAATGTTACTTTTATTTTTTTTTCTTTATTTTATTTTTTTACATTTTTACCTCTCTTCAGGAGAAGTTCATGTACAGTTGCCTGCAAGTTTCTGGTGTTAATGTGTTTCAAACACAATGATTAATGCAGTGCTAGTTTATAAAATGTATGTAAAAATTGTTTATGCAAACTTAAGCACAATTTCTCAGCATTTTCTGGTGACTACATGTCACTGTTTAAGTTATATATATTTTTTTGTATTAATAAACAACATATGGTTATTTCAGTCAATTCTTTTGGAGACGGTCTGTTTGGAAGGCTGACTATCCCAATTTGTCCTTGGATGTTATGGAAACAAGATACGCTGATCTTTCTGTCAACCCTTCGGACGACTGTACAGAATGTAAATTTGCTGTACTTAACTGTGCAGTAACAATAAAGCTGATTCTGATGAAGTTGAAGTTTAAAATAAGGCCCACAAATTAACTGATTCACCAAATAAATGATTTTCTTATCAATTTTTGTAACACAAAACTGTTCCAATAGTAATTAACCCAGGCACAACACACAAAACTTCAATAACTAAATCAAAATCCAAGTCTGTCTGTAATCAATCCAATTAATAATACCGGTACCAAGCAGAGAATGATGGTGTCAGAAGTCATTCATTTAGATGGATTTTCATGAGATTATGGATTAATGATTTGGTTAAAACTCACAAAACAAGCAGTCTTATGACTATTAAGCCATTATCCTTTCATTTCATCACACTTTTCAATTTGCATCCCATTCAGGCAGCTTTAGAAGAATCTATGCAAAACATATTAAAGCGTGCTGTGACTTTTTGAAGCAATTTATTCTACAGTGTAAAATATACTTTTTAATTCAAAGATTTTTACACACCAGTAATGTGAGTTTGGTGAAAACATTGAAAAAAAAACATATCCATTTGAAAATCTATAGCTCAAGTCTACTTCATAGTAAAAATATCGATCAAAAGTTAAACTGGTTATTGAAAGATGGACATTACAAAAATGAACTGGCATTGTGACATTTTTAATGGTTTCACAAAACCACAGTCAGCTTTAGAGATTTCCAAACAGAGTTCACCATAGCATGGGATGATATCACAGATTTAACCGTTGAGCTGTTTAAGCTTTCCAAAGTTTTGCAAGCTCCTCTTTTGCCAACATTGCATTTATTCTATAGTTTATGCATCCAAATGTCAGCTTTTGTGTCTTCGTTACCCAGTGTGCCTTTCACAGCTTCAATGGATTTCTCTTATATTGCCATGGAGACTAGAGTGCTCTCTTCCAAATGCCCATACACAGCCATGATATCTGAGCACAGAAATGTATTTTCAAAACGGTAATTAAAGGGTTTTTGTAACTTTTACTTTCAACTTAAAACACTGTAAACAAAAAAAGTGTACGTCATTGACACGTCAGCCACGTAGAAAACAAATATTTTTAGCTCGCTGGCTCTTTGAAGCTTAAGCGAGTCACAATTTAATTTCACAGGTCACCAGCCCTTCACAAAGTCACGCTTTTTTTAAATTAATTTAAACTAAATACTGTAGAGCACAACTGATGAGAACAGTTACCTTGCAGCAAGTAGAGTTTGACTGTCAGCTAAAGCCTTTCTGTGTGGTGTTTGAACATTACCAATTTTTTTCTCTCCATGTATGTACTCCTATTTCCTCCCACATCTAAAAATGAGCTGGTTGGGTTTACTCAGGACTCTGAATTGTCCCTCAAGTGGGAGTGTGAGCATGCAGAGTGGTTCATCTCTATGTGGCCTTTTGAGGGACATTGATCTGTCCAGGGTGTACACTCATTGATCCCTGGAGAAAAGCACCAGCTTCTCATGACCCTGAACAGAATTAAACTGCTATAGAAAATGGATGAACATGGTATTATTTGTCCTTAAAGGATTTACAAGGCCACCAGCTTGTGAATCCTTTAAGAAGTACATGTAAACATTGGTAAAGCTGGACTTTGTTTCCTCCTGAAGTATGTTGCAAATAAAAATGTATTGATTCTCGCTCACATTGACCAGATTGTTTCAGCAGATTTGTGCAGATGTCCCACTGGAGGGTCCCTGCTTGGACCCCATTTGACATTTTTCTAACCCTGAACTCTAGTCAGCACATCGTGTTTAATTCAGTAGCTTCATCAGCTCGTTTGGTCTCATCGTATAGAGTGGCTGCTGAGAAGACCGTTTTAATCACTAGTCTTTGGTGCAAAAAATTTAATGTTTCATTAAGGGCACGCAAGTAGTAATGATGTTTTTCTATTACTCTAGGGCTTAGTGTATTTCTAGTTGATGTTTTTCTTAGTTCATATCCTAGATGTTATTACTGTTTTTCTCTTACATTTTGTTGTTGGATGTAACTGGGACCCTGTGTACATAATCTCATTTCATCACATGTACTACATGCGATGCAAATTACAATAAAGACTCTGACTCTCTCAAGCTTTGTTGTTACATTTCTATTTAGCCTATGATTTTTTTCTTTCGTTTTCACATCCCACTGCTTAAAAAAAGTTGGCAGTAAGAGGGTGAGATACATGTTTGTGGTTACCATGGTAAAACCTAAAGAGTATATTTAAATGTATACAGTTTCCTAATTTTCAGTTTTATTTTGTTCTTTTAACTTTGAAAAAAAGACAATCAAAGCTGATGCAGCTCTCAGCAAAACCTCAATCATGGATGACTAATGAAACGTTTTAAATGGTAAATGGAGCTTACTTATATAGCACCTTCCAGCCCCCTATGAAGGGCCTCAAAGCACTTTACAGCACCAGCCATCCACCCATTCATACACACATTCATACACCGGTAGCGGTAGTCTGCCATGCAAGGCACCAGCCAGTCCTACCAGGAGCAACTTGGGGTTAAGTGTCTTGCCCAGGGACACAAGACACATGGTGTGGGAACTCAGGATTTGAACCTCCAACCTTCGGATCGGGGGACGACTGCCATTACCACTACGCCACGGCCGCCCCAATAAATGGACTGAATTTGTATACAGTAGTGCCTTTCTATCTTATCAAAATACTCAAAATACTTTAGACTACAATCTGTGCTCTCATTTACCCATTCATAACCAGTGGTGGAGAAAGTACTCAAACACTGTACTTAAGTAAAAGTAAAAATAAAGAGACAAAAATGTACTCCAGTAAAAGTAGAAGTACCATATTAATGATTTTACTTAAGTAAAAGTAAATAAGTACTGTACTTGCTTTTAAAAATACTTAAAGTATTAAAGTAAAATCAGAACAAGCGTTCAATACAGAAACAACTGGACTTTATTTGTGACAGAAGACGTTTTGCCCTTCATCCAAAGGGCTTTCTCAATTCAAAGAGCAGGCTGTGTGAGAGTGAGGTTATAACAGGCTGAGATGACACACACACATGCCTATGTAAATTTTAAACTGAGATAACACACACACATACCTGAGATAAACACACACATGTGTGTGTTTATCTCAGGTATAAACACACAATTAGAGATACCAATCAGTCTAACGTGGATATTTTTGGTCTGTCGGAGGAAATCCAAGTATCCTGAGAAAACCCACGCATGCATGGAGAGAACGTGCAAACTCCACCCAGAAAGGCCCCGTCTAGGATTTGCTCAGCAACCTTCTTCCAGAGAGGCAGCAGCTCTACCAACTGAGCCATTAGTGCCAACAGCAGTCTCAGCTGAATGAAATGCAGGTTTAAGATTTAATTATTTATAACATGTCCACAGAATACCACCCCAAAAGATCTAAATGATCCTTTTAGTTTTGCACAGGAGAGCTTTTGATAAATAGTCCTGGTAGAAATACAGAACATTCATCTTAGAAGACTGGAATTCAAGTCATGGGAGTGAATGTTAATTTAATCCAGCCACATGTAATTTGGAGATACTGATATTAATTTCTGACATGATTAAAAGGGAATTGTGACAGATAATACACGAGCCAGGGTAATAAAAAAAAGACAAATGTAAATCGCTTGACTCACGCTGTGACAGCGATTATGGCTAAATTTAATGGAACGTTTGTGCTTGTAGCAATGTATTCAGATATGGTTAATTAGAGTTGACTTTTGACCCTTTTTTTTCACATTTCTTTAACAGCTGCACACTGTTTATCCTCCCCACAGGTATTAAAAAAGTGTCAGGATTTTTTTAGGCCACTAAGCAGCCATTGTGCCTGTCAAGCTAATGAATTTTGTCCAGTTCAAGCAAAAGTCAATTTAATTCTCTCTCAGTTGGTCTCGACCAGAATGCTTCCTCCTGTGTTTTCGATAGTTTCTGTGTATCAGCTGCTTTGTTTTCCCAGATGGCACATTAGTTTAGAGACGAGGTACATTGGAGAAAAAATGTTATTACTTGTGACATAAACTGTTCACCCTGTGGAGCTGTGACCTAAAACAGTAACTCTTCACCAGACTTGAGGGTATATCAACCAGCTCTAGCCTCGGATCTCTCTGTGAAAGACATTTAACGAGTTCCTGTGGATTTGTTGCAGATGGTTGTAAAAACATCCATTCTGAAAAAGTGATTGTGTGAAATGTTAATAAAAAAAAGCAGAATGCACTGATTTGCAATACTCATAAACCCTTATTTTATTCACAATGTAACATGATAAACAGATCAGATTTTTGTCCATCCATTATCTTTACCCGCTTCTTCATTTTCGGATCGCAGGGGTCACTGGTGTCTATGTCCAGCAGTCACTGTGTGAGAGGCGTCTGGAAAAGTCTACAGTTCTTAACAGGGATACATGGTGATTATATGGCAGCTGTGGCTGAGTGGTTAGAGCAGTCATCCTTCAATGCATAAATTGAGGGTTTGATTCCAAAAGCAGTTGCATACCGCCGAAGAGTCCCTGGGCAAGACACTGAACCCCCAATTGCCACCGATGTGTGTCCCATCAGTGTATGAATGTGATAAAGCACTGATTATTCTTTGTATAGATCTAGTAGAGTGCTGTATGAATGGGTAAATGAGGGCACAGATTGTAGAGTAAAGCACTTCGAGTATCTCAATAAGATAGAAAAGTGCTCTATAAGTACAGTCCATTTACCATTTACATAGAGACAAATGAGACAAACAATCATTCGCTTTCACTCTCTCACTCTCAGGTATAATTTAGAGATACCAATCAGCCTAACTTGCAGGTTTTTAGTCTGTGGGAGGAAACCAGAGTGCCCAGAGAAAACTTGCACATGCACAAAGATAAGATGCAAACTCCACCCAGAAAGGTCTCTGGCCGGGATTCGATCCGGCGACCTTCTTGCGAACAGGTGGCAGCTCTGCCACCATGCTGACGCAGATCAAATGTTGAAACAAGGAAATTGTTCCACGTGACGTCTGTGGTTTCCAAAAACTATTTCAAATTCTGATGACCAAAATGCTTTCATGATACAATTGGATGTGGATGATGGACTTTTCAGTTTCCCAAATGTTGTGCTGAGGAAAAGTTTTTTGTTTGTTTGTTTGTTTTATCAGATTGGTGAACCCTTGCCCATGTTTACTTCTGAGAGATTCAGCCTCTATAAAATGCTCTTTTCATACACATTCCTCTTACTGGCCTGTTGGCAAGTAATCTTAAGTCGCAAGACGTTCCTTCAGGTGTTTCTTATTCACATCACTTTTTGTATACAGCCTTTTGTTGCTTCGGTCTCAACTTGCTTTACACATGGTACTGGTACCCCACAACCCAGAAGGAACCAGCAGTTAAACATAATGAATGGCTGGATGATGTGTCTGGTAACAAATCCAAAATGACAGTTTCTGTTCAGTTACTTGTTCAGTTACTTGGTTTAAGCATTTGTTATGCTAACGATGTTCCCTTATTCTCACAAACCCTCGTTGCTCATAAAGTTGACTTTGACTTTATGAGCAACGAGGGTTTGTGAGATTTGCAGATCTCCATGTTAATAATGTGAAATACCACATTTGTTAACATGGAGGGAGTGGGATTAATCATTTGTACTGGAACCAGCCAATAGGAAAGCTGGTCCTCTTTAGGTATCAACTTTCAAGTATAATTCTGAGGTCTACCAACAGTAAATACACTCTTTAGTCTAGTTTAAGTAATGTTTATGGGTATGCACAGTTATCAAACAAATTATTATATAAATAATTTTATTATTATTATTATTATTATATAATTATTATTATTATTATATAATTATTATTATTATTATTATACTTTTCTTTCAAGTATTTTGCCTGTTTTGCATGTACATCCTCTGTTACTGAGTGAGTGAGCAAGCGCATCCGGCTAGTTCAGAAGACACACAACTGTATGTAAAGTTGTGTGTCTTCTGTCAAAGACCTTAAGAAACCCCTACTGTTAAGATGTGGTGTGTGATTCATCAATTTACGTGTTTGGGTTAAATGCAGAGACTAATTTCGTCTTGTATGGAAACATACGCAGATGACAAATGTGACATTATTATTATTATTATGTGTGGGTTATCTCAGGTCTGTGCATGTGTTAGCTCAGCTTTCAATTTACATAGGTTTGTGTGTGTGTCATCTCAGCCTGTTATAACTTCACTGTAACACAGCCTGCTCTTTGAATTGAGAAAGCCCTCTGGATGGAGGGCGAAACGTTTTCTGTAACAAATCAAGTCCATTTGTTTCTGTATTGAACACTTTTTTTGATTTTATCATGTCCTGGATGACTGAGAATCTTCACCAGCATATTCATCCTAAGCCCCTTTGGCAATCTAATTTTTTTGTATGTACGCTTTGATTTTAAATTCATCCATGTTGTTATGTTTACCCAATGACCCAAGTCATTATGATCAAATAATAAAACATCAATTCTGCCTGGTTTCTTGTTGCAACTTGTACATTTAATGCATACAAGTAGGCTGTCCCTTGTGCTTTTGATGTTATCTAATTAATTAGTTTCATCAGCCTATCAATGCAGCATCTTAAGCCGTAATAGTCTGCTAACTTTAATGGGATCCACTCAGTGAGACCTTCAGAGCACACTCAGTGTAATGAGATAGCTGCTTTGAAAGCCAGCAGGACCCTCAAATCCAATTTCAATGAAAATGGCCACAAATTCTATATTTTCATCAGCTTATGGTAAACTTAAGCAAGCTTACAGTCCATACTGCATATTGAGCTCTCACTGGTTATTTTTATTTGATTTTTTTTTTTCAGACTATGCCTGGCCTCTTCCCAGTGCCCTGTGCCCGATCTGGATCTACCTGGATGTGTTGTTCTCCACGGCCTCCATCATGCACCTGTGCGCCATCTCTCTGGATCGATATGTTGCTATTCGCAACCCCATCGAGCACAGCCGCTTTAACTCCAGAACCAAAGCAATGATGAAGATCGCTGCTGTCTGGACCATATCCATAGGTCAGCACATATTTATATTTGACATTTACTGTGTCAAAAACGCACTCTGCACACATATGAACATCCATCCATCTAATGATTATATGGGGATTAAACTGGTGCATTTTTTCAGCAAATAAAGAGAACCACAGTCAGAATTTTACCCAATCAGAGCAGAGTAGGGTGGGTCTTGCTGTCTGGTTCATGACAGGTGTGCAGAATGCTCCTAACTCAAAGATAGGCTGCAGGTAAGAGCACCAATAAGCATTTCCTTTACTATTTTCCAATGAGGACACCTCACTACCCTAATGGAACTCCCCAACACCTAGGTGATTACGTGTCATTAGTTAAACCTCTACATATTGTATGTGTTCACGCGTGACCAGTTCACTGCAGCTGGGGGAGATATCAGAACGGATACACCATCACCGCCACCTCTGCGCTACCAAAATCCTGGTCTTCGAGACAGAGAGAGAGCACCACTGCACGAGCTCACTCAGCCTGTTTGTGTCTCTCAAGGTGAGAGAGGCCGTCTGCTGCATTAGTTATTTTAATTCAAGAATAATGCTAAAAAAAATTATATGCCCCAGATTATAACAAAATTATGTCTTCATTTAACTTAATCTTCCCCCGAACTCACAAAGTTCTCTCTGTGAGAGAGTCAGTTCCAGGTGTTTGTAGTTTATCATGAATAGCTGTGTGAATAGTCTGTGTTACTGTAATAGTAGAAAAAACTGCACCATTAACAATGATTTATCATAAGTTTCAGGAGAGCTGTGCAATGTAAAGTGATTTGTTGTAAAAATCTCGAAAAGCAGTGTCTCATTAAAAGAATTATCGTAACTACGGTTAAAGCTGCACTGTCTTAAAAAATTACAGTGAATTGTAGGGAAACTGTGCAGCCTAAAATAAATGACAGACAATGGTCAAAAACCTGTGCTGCCAAAAATATATTTTAAAATATGTTAGAAAAGCTGTGCTGCCTAAAATAAATGACAGTGGATACAGGAAAGATGAGCAAAATTGTGAAATATTTGAAATAAGCAAATAATGTATTGATATTTACCAATAAGTCTGGGCGTAAATATTTTTTTTATTTTGTCTGGAGCCGAACCGGAGCCGACCATTTGTGGATCTATTCTAAACAAATACTGAGTAAATTAGTATTTAGTAAATTAAGACTTGTCAAGATGCTAATGCAGCAGATTAAACAGAATCAATAACAAATGCATTTGCATGATTGCTGTCTGGAAGTAGAAGGGTATTGATTTTGGAGACCTTCTGTCCAACAGTGTCACAGTGGGAAACTAATTTTTGTTCCTGTATGTTAGGACACAGCCAATTTAAAAAAACTAACAGTGTGGAGTTCCTCTGAGACCTGAGACATGCTTATGGGTTCATCTCATTGAACCATAAACCATTGTTTAAAATGGTGTATAGCCAGAAAAATAGTCTGAAAACACTTTTCTGCCACATTGCTGATATAACAGGTTGATTGACATTTGAACCAAACTGATAATTTTTTTTAATGCAACACTCCAAACATCCAGCCTTAATTAGGGCCTGAGTGCTGCAAAGCAACAGAAGGCCCTGTTGTTTTTGAACTGATTATTATATAAATTGTATTGTCTCCCAACGGTTATAATTTTAGTGGACTAAGCATAATAAAACTTGGCATTTATATAGAACTAGCGTAAATATGGGTAACGCAAAAATACAGATATAGGCAAGGAAAGTTGGCTCACTTGGGGCCGAGATGGGGTAGAGGTAGGGCGGCCGACTCTGGACCCAAAAGTCCCAGTCCCACAGCTCAATCTCCAGCCATTCCCACCTATTGTGGTGTCTCTGAACAAGATACCAAATCCCTAGTTGCTCCCCAGGCAGTTTACATAGCTGCCCACTGTTCCACCTGGGTGTATCCCAAGTGCAATGGGTTGAACCAATTTCGCCATTGTATGGGAACATACAAAGATGACAACACAAAGCACTTTTATTTTTAATTTTTATTTATTTATTTTGATTGCGCCACCTACGACTACTTTAACATGCATGTATAAAATTTAGTACATTGATCCCTCACTACAGATCTACAAAAAAGTCTCTTGGCACCATATTGTAATTTTTACATTGTTTGAAAAAATCTCCCACTAACTGTTTGTCCCTTAAAGAGGGACTAAACTCAAAATTAACTTTTTTTAGCTGATAAACTCCCTAGAATGTGTCTAAAATGTTGTATAGCACTATGTCTGTATTAATCTTCATGTATTTGTGCGTATTAGTTTAAGTCTGCAATATTTGGTCTAAAAACGTGTTTACAGTAGCCCTATGGGTTGAACAGAGGAATTGCACCTTAATATTCTTATTGGTCTAGGATTCTCACTGTGACATGTTTTCTCACTCTGTCGTCACGAAAGTGGTTCAAGCAGAGCCAATCCCCTGCAGAGATGAGAAGGTCCTCGCTACAGTTCATAGTATGGAAGTGGTACATTGCACGCCGGAAAAGTACTGCAACAATGCATACTGTATTATAGTTTTTGGAATGGCACTAGTTATTTGTATATTTTAACTTGTTTATTTTAGGAATACTTTTCACGTCATCAAAACTATTTGGTTGTATTTGTTTTCTTACTGTGCGATGGATGAGTGAAGCATGCCAAGTTGGGGCAGTGGTGGAAGTGCAGGTTTGGGATCTGAGAGACCCAGGTTTGAACCCCAGTCATGGAATACCTTGTGGTATTATTTTTCTTTTTTTTTAGGCCTTTTGTTTTGGATAGATCGGGTGAGAATAGATAAATACATCTACATATTTATTCTTTGTTGTTGCTTGCTGTAAATTGTTTGCTAGAGTTTTAGTTTGTTTTAGTTTGTTGCTAGAGGGGGCGTGAACGCAGCTCAACCACCCACCTCCCCCCCTCCTTGTCTCTCGACACACCCATTTTCATGGGGGGGTTTGAATCTGGTATGGGGGCGAGCTACAGAGCCACAGGGGGGTTAGCACCAGTTTAAAGTGGCACTTAACCCACTGTGAAACGGTAGCCCCGCCTCCAGACCAGATTCAAACTCCTCATGAAAATGGGTGTGTCCGTAAACACGTTTTTAGGCCAAATATTGCCGATTTAAACTAATACGCACAAATATATGAAGATTAATACAGACATAGTGCTATACAACATTCTGGACACATTCTAGGGAGTTTATCAGCTAAAAACGTTTATTTTGAGTTTAGCCCCTCTTTAAGGAAGTGTGGACCTTTTGAATAGACAACAAAATATTTTTTTGCCAGCAATGAGCAAATGGTGCAGCCGGGGCATATTGGTGAATTTGGAGGTGTCACCATTGGGACCAGTGGTGTAGTCTACATTTTTGTAGTGGGCATACCGTGCTTAGAAACCAAAGTACACTGGTTATTAAAGTGTAACCGTCAATTTATTTTGATTTTAAGCATATTGAACAGTTCCAAATTTCTCTGATGCTTATATTTGAATAAATGAACAACAAACTTTGTACAACATCTGGCTTTGTATTAAAAACATGTTATATAATTTATAAAACAGTATCAAAGAAAAGCACTGCACACCAATAGATTGTTACAGAAGTGTTTAACTGTCATTTAACGTATCAATGACATGTACCTAATGGTATGTCATGTACCATTGGGCACTTTTAAGTGGGTATACTGAAATTCTTAAGTTTTTCTAGTGGGTATACTCCATATACCCGAGTATCACGTAGACTACACCACTGATTGGGACATAAGTCACATACTGGTTATACAGTATGTTGTCCCAGCTGGTTTTAACATTCACATATTATTTTTGCTGATCTTTGCACAATGATGTAGCCGTACCATAGTTATGTTTAGGCACCATACTGTGTTGACAAATACTACACATTTTTGAAATTACGTATTTTATTTGGGATAAAATCATTTAGCCTCTGATTCAGCCAGAATGGCCAGAGCAGTTTTTTTTTTTTGAAGAGGTAGCATTAATGTTAATGAAGTTCTGGCTAATGTCACCATAGCAACCAGCTAATTTCGTTAAAAACACCCTTTTGACGCAACGCCAGGGATGTTCAAACGCTCACAAAATTTGGTGCACTTAACGATGACAAACAGTACCAGTATGACCAGTTTCACTCAGAGAAAAAAAAAAAAACTCCCTTACACCCCTTAGAAATCTGTGGAAATGCAGGCTTCATGTTGTGTTGTATACATGTAGATAACTTTTGGTACACATGTCTCACCTGTAGACACACAAAAACCTCTCATGGACAGACTCCATCCTTCAGGAAGTTGTCCATTTTGAATCAAAACTGATTACCAAATTTGACCTTTTTTCCCCTTCTTTCACGGCACATGTGGCCGCCTTGGCCTCTGACTCTGCAAACTATGATGTGCACACCAGGTGCATGAGGGCCCTTTATCGCTGTTTGGAGTTTTAATTAGAAATGTATTCATATTCTTTATAGTTAATTTATTTAGCACCAAAATTTTAATATTTCTGATCACTATTAGCAGATACATTTTAGTTTTGATATTATTCTCACTGAGGTCGTAACTAGCTTTGAGCTGTTTGACCCTTAAAATTGATTTTTACAGATTTTGTCTGTTTTATTTATTTGTTTGTTTATTTATTTATTGCATATAAGTCTTTGAAAGTTAAGTCTGTTTAACAGTCTTTGTTCAGAAACAGAATTTGTTCTGTTGAGTTTCAAAGTAAAAAAACATACGTAACTACTGTACCTACATAACTATATTATTGTCTGAAAAGTAGCTAGTTTTGCTGTACGACTTTTACAATTAATACTTTCTAATCTTTACACTCTGTTTAATTTTAGTTTTTGTTTTGTACCAAGGTGAAACTAATTCAGAAATTTGGATGTTGACAGTTTTTTTATGTATAGCCATATATTCCCTAAAACAAACAAAGTACACCTTATTCAAAGGATACAAGTATTAAGGTGGTCCTCGACTTACGGACAAGTTCCGTTCCTGCGGTCGTTCGCATGTCGAAAATCACTGTAAGTCGGAAAACACACGAGCCGCCACTTATACACGTACATGTACGGTACAAAACGGTTTCCAAGTTACTAAGCACTTCGCCTATCCTAACACAGTACCCTACATAATTATCCCAAAACTCATACAGTACATTTGGAGACAAAATATAAAGATAATTACTTACTTTGAGCTGGTCAAGCCTGTCTCCGTCTTTTTGCATGTTAGCTCGTTGCACGTCCGAGCTCTGCAGCTTTGTGCTGTTTCACGCGGTCCAAACTGTTTAGCCTACAGGAAGGACTGTTAGCATGTTAACTCCATATATAATGAAAGGAAAAAGAGTGAATAACTTACTGGGAGCTGTTTCTCCGCGGTGTCCATCCAAAAGGCTGCACGCATTTGCATTTTAGCCCCTCCAATAGCTGTGCGCGTTAGCATGTTAGCCCCTCCAATAGCTGTGCGCGTTAGCATCTTAGCCCCTCCAAAAGGCTGCCGCAGCTGTTTCTCCACGTTTTAGCATGTTAGCTCGGTGTCCATCCAACATCTGAGGCTGCTAGGTGGACATCGAGGCGAGCTCAGCCGCCCGTCGGCTCCGTGTCCCCGGTGGGGCGTTAGCATCCACCCATCCATCCTACAGCTAGGCTTATTAGCATGTTATCTCGTTGCTCCTCCGGCCCAGCTCCCTGTCTGCTGCTTTACGCGGTCCACAGCATCGTTTTCCTTTGTCCCTCTACAAAACCGCTGTTCAGCTCCCAGCTCATGTATCCGAGAGCAGCAACCTCTGATAGGACACGGTCCATCCGAAGCCGGCTGTCGGGGCCGGAGCTAACTGGCTAAACTGGCGGGCACTGCCGAAAACTGGCGGAAACTGCTGCAAACTTCGTGTCGGCTTAAAAATAATAATACTTTATTTATAAAGCCATTTTAAACAACCACAGCTGCAACAAAATGCTGTACACATGAAATCAAGAACATTTAAACACATAAAAAAATATTTTTTTCATATTTTTATTAATATGATGCGTTCGTAAAGTCGGATTGCCATAAGTCGAGACCGCCGTAAGTTGAGGACTACCTGTACTTTATGGGCAAATAAGCCATTACAAGGGTGAATTACTTTTTTTGGAGTGAGTTTTATTCTCAAGTGAAGGAGTTCAAGTATCTTGGGGTTTAGTTCAGGAGCGAGGGAGAATGGAGACTGAGATCAACAAACAAATTGGTGCAGCTTCCACAATATTGCGAGCTCTGTGTGTCTGTGTTGTTGTGAAGAAGGGGCTATGCTGCAAGGCGAAGCTCCCTGTGGGCCTCCATGCTGAAACTGCTTCCCCTACCTGACTCAAGAAGCAAAAGATAATGTTTGGAGGGATAGAACATGGTTTTAACACATTTGACTTGCATTGCATATTATCGCCCACAGGACGGATCAACATATTTTTCACATGTGTTTGTTTGTTTAAACTTCTATCAAAATATCTCAAAAGTCACTGAAGAGATTTTAATGAAAGGTTCATGAAGTAATACAACGGCATGGCTTTACAAGTGAATAACTTTTGGAACAACCCAATTCAAGATGGCTGCCACAGCTCACTGACCTTGGAAGACACTTAAATGCTATAACCAAATTTACGTGTATTAAGCTAAAATCAAATGTAGGAGTTGAGGCTCATACCCAACACATACTTTGAGTGCAACAGACCATTGCTTAAAACGTTGGTATTTAATATTACAGTCTTTTGGAAAAATATCTTGTTAATAACTAATTAACTTTTGGAGTCGACACAATTGAAGATGGCCATCACATCTAATCCATCTTAGCCTATAGAAAACAGCTACAACTGAGTGAATTTCACAGAAAGATGGCTGACATTCATTCATTTACAACACATAATCCAAGCATGCCAGATCACACAACATATAATGAGATTGTATGACATTGATTGTAGTTATTTTAAAGGTTTAATCGAAACATCTACAACTCCATCTTTTCATAGCTTATGAAGTTGATTGTAGTTTCTTAGTTTGGTTCCTTCAAGTAATGCTGGGTCTTTTCCATATAAAAACATGATTTCAACATGTGAAGTACATGCAATGTTTTACTGTAAATGACTGTCAGACATGTGATGATTTGGAGTCTTTAGCAGCTTGTTTTTCTATGTAATATGTTGGATTTTTCCTGAAGTTTTGTCCCTTTCCTTTTCAAAAAGTTCAAGACAAAAACAACTGAACGTTATTTGTAACTGAAGACGTTTCGCTTCTCATCCGAGGAGCTTTCTCAGTTCAAAGAACAGGGATTGTGGGGTTCGAGTTGTAAAGCTGAGGTAAGATATATACATGTACATACATACATGTGCAGATTGCCCTATCACACCTCACAGCAGACTCCCTTTCCTATTGTATAAAATGAAATGTTATTATT